>JAPMOQ010001638.1:196556-214364 GCA_026543055.1 Argiope trifasciata
TGAAAGAAAATATTTTAATCACATTTTCTAAAATTAAATTGGAGAATACTGAGCTCATATTAAAGAAATCCCGATATACAATAAGTAGTTTCTTTCATTACCATTCTGAAAGAACACCATGTTTTACAATTCTAAAAGAATACACAAATCTAATACATAAAAATGCATATTTGTTTGTTCGTGTTTTAGATACTGTCGTACCGTTCATCCTATTTGGATAAAACATTGCGAAATTATTGATTGATTGCACTTATTATTTTTTTCGGCTGCAGCAACGCGCCTGGTACCAGCCTGTAAAGAATTAAATAAAAATGAAATGGGAAAATCATATTTATCTTATGATTTTTAAAATTACTGTTCTTTCCATGTTTAACAGATTTTAGGTAATAAAACTGAATACATATGAGATCATATGATTCTGTCTCTTTAATAGAATAATTGCGGGGGATTTTTATTATCAGTATAGTTAAGTATTTTGGCACCTGACCAAATCCTGGACATGCATCCATGGAAGAGCTGGAACATTACATAATGCATTAAATAACTCTCGTTACTCAAGATTTTCATTCAAATACAAGATACAATTTGATTCAAACCGTTTTCTCTATCTATAATCTCCATTGTGTTTCCTAGCTGGTACCCGGCGCGTTGCTGCAGCAGAAGAAATAATCTTGGAAATATCATTTGAAATTTGAAATAGTTATCTTGTTTCATTAGGAATGATATTTATTTTCTTGTCGGCAGTGAATATATTCATTGAAATGGAAGGATAGATAAAGGAGAAACATAAATAGTTCTTATTTCATTTTTTATAATTCTATTCAACAAACAAATATCCATTTTTATAGATTAGATTTGCATATTCTTTTAGAATTGTAAAGTCTGGTATCCTTTCAGAATGATAATGAAAGAAACTATTTACTGTATCTCGTGATTCGTTTCATATTCGTTCAGAATTCTCAAGATTAGTGTTAAAAAATGTGATTAAAATAGATTCTTTTAAAATAAATTAATCTTAGAAAATATATTTATACCATTAAATCTTTAATATTGTTGAAAAAATAATTTTTTTAAAAACTAAGATGGTGCAAAATGGTTTGTACTACAATATTTTTGGAAATTACTGCAAAAAACGCTAAGTTTTTTATATGTTTAGTTAAAATTACAAACCGATAGAATTGGTTCCCCTAAACTTTTTCGCACACTCTCTAATACAACTGTTACCTCAGAGGAAGACATTGCATTTACGTACAGTAGTCCCGAAATATTAACGTCTGACTACAATTTAGCATCTTTACTGAATCTGGTGTCTCCTTGGCGAGTTATTTGGTGGTTAATAGATGCTGTAAATAGATCTGAAAGTATTTTTTATACTTTTGATTATTCCATTATGCTTACAATCTTCGGTTAAGTACAAGCAATATGTTGTCCAATTTACATCCCAATTGGGTGTGCGGTACCGCAGAGCATAAGAGACATACAGACAAACATTCATTTTTATTTATATAAAATAACTACCCTTTCTTTCTATAGAATGTTTTCAGAAACAGACGTTTTTGCACAAAATAACTGGCATAAAATAGCAGTGCTTTTCAAAATAGAATATTTTGTTTAAATGAATAAAAAATGTCTTACCTTTTCCTTCAGAAAACCCACAATCTTTTCTATCAACTCAGTGGGCGTGTCCTTCCTGTAAGAACTGTATATTTTAGCATGGCTCTTCTCCACAAACTGCTTCTTTGTGTCCGTGGACATGATTTCTTCGAATGCAGAATGCAACTAAAAGAAATAGAATAATTATTCCATTTATAAGAAGCTACGATGAAAAAAGAAAATGTTTCTGAAATTTATATTTTCATGTTCAATTTTTTTTTAAATTCATTTTCGTTCATAAAATAATTATTTGTCAGTATGTGGTTATTTTATTCAGAATAAGAATATATCTTTATGTTGAAAATAAATGAAGTTAATCTTTTAACAAAATTATCTTTATAAATCTTTCACGTGTTGTAATATGAATTGTAATACTGTATGTGTTCTTTTTAAAATCGCTTATTTCTATTAAAATAATGTGTCATTAAATGTCAGACATTACTTAATTGTTCTTTATTTTTCTAACACTTAATCAGTGCCACTATATGTCGATTTTAAACATACAAAATTTAAAATGTAGATAAAGAAACAAAGGCATATAAATACTTTGTAAACTGTTTTTTTACATAAAAAAAATCGTTTGGCAATTACAAGTGGTGCCAATTTCTTTTTCTATTTAATAAATATTTCTGTAAAACTTTTTTAAAGAAAGAAACAGTTTTATATGATTTGTATTTCAAAAGAAAACAGGCACCTACTCTAGAAATAGAGTGAAAAATGTTTTACAACTCAGGAGCTACTTGCAATCACTTCCTGCCAGCTCCAAAGCAAGACTATATGTGGATCGGTTTATCTTATCCGTTTGTCGTCAATGAAAGTTTTGCGCTGTCTCATCATTTTTTATCAGTGACGTGAGCAAACAAACTGATCGGAATGATGCCACTTTCCTTTGGCATTGCGAGGCACGAAATTGCATTGTTGTAATAAAACTTGCGTGAGGATATTTTTTGATAGCGCGCTTATCGGAACGCAAGGATCAAAGGGACGAAATTCGCTTTGGACAAGGACAAAATAAATTTATTTATTTTGTAGGGAATTATCTTTATTCATGACCAATCGGTTCAGCTTGAATTTCATTTCATATTTGCAATTATTTTCTTTGAATATAAAACTCGCACATTTCCATTACTTAAAATTACAATAAGTAGAGGCATTAGATAAAATGTAGACGCAAATGATAAGAAAATAGAGAGGGGTTTTTTTTCATTTATTTCCACCACTTTTTATTTGTTAGTGGAAACCACATGTCAATGCTTTGCTTTAGGACCTGCTTGACTCTCAGCGACCATATTATCACTTTTTGGCCTAATGAAGACGATGTTTACAGTGGCGACATCATGAGGCTACAGGAGCTGAAATATTTTGAGAACCTTCCAGGAAAATCTATATTGATAACAAGAAAATGACGGATAAACTTATTTGATTCTTTGACTTTATTTTCGTGCTTGTTTTCTAATATAGTTTAAATTTTTGGAGACTATATATATATATATATATATATATATATATATATTAACGTACCCGTCGCTGGAGAGCTTAATGTCCTCCTGACATCGTCACATTGTTGAATTTTTCCACCAAATCAGCAGGTGAATTTATAAATGACCACTCATCAAGAAAGTTATTCTGAAACTCTGCCGGTGCCTTCCGTTTCACCTGGTCCACGATAATAAATTCACTTAACTTTTCGTAGGTTTCAATTTTCAGTCCTGTTACCCCATCCATCAAAGTAAGTCTGCAATTCGCGATATAAATATTGCCATGTTTTCTCCGGAGTTTTTGATGTGAAACAAACTGCAGTTTCTGCGGGGACAACTTGAATCTCTCTAACAGCAGATTCTTCACATGGTCGTAATCGTGCGACGTTTCCTCAGGTTCTCAAGCAATTAAATGAGCAACCTCCAAAAGAATTAGTCCCAGTAACTTCTGGATCCTTTGCGCGTTCGGCAATAACGCTAAATTGGAATGATGCTCAAATAATGTTAAATTTAAACTTATGTCGTCTTTCATGTTGAATCGGTGAAACATCTCTAGTGAAGTCTTACTTGTTACTGGAATATCTGCCGAACTTTCATGACCAACATTTATTTGAGCTTGGATTTTCATCTTCTCAAGTTCGTGCTCACGTTCCTCTTTCCGCAATCGCTCTTCTCTTTCGTTTCGTTTTTCAACTTCTGCTAGAAGTCTGTCCTCAGAGATACTATCTAACATCACTTTGGCATCTTATTCATTGTAATCACCACTTTTAAAAATCAGATTTTTAAATTTGGGTTTCGTCAAGTCTGCTTCAACAGTTACGCCGAATTGATTCGCGACAGCAATGTAAGCTTTTTTGCCTTTTAGTAAGAAAGCCCTTTTGAAAGAAAAAAGGGCTTGGTGCTAAACAAAGAACTGTATTAATTTTGAAATTTATCCAAAATTCTCTATGCTTCAGCGTGTTTGATTAAAAGCCAAATTAGATTAGTTTTGCTTTAAACTTGAAATTAAAAATCAATCTTTGGGTAATTTAAAACTAATAACTTAAAACCAGATTTTAGTTGTTTTGACCAGAGTATAATCATTTCTTGCTTAAAATGTAAACAATAATTCCTTTATTAGGAAAAGAAACTTTTATTTCTGTATAATAAATTAAAAGCACATTCATTAAAACTGTTCATAAATTAAATAAACAAAAGTGGAATTTAATTTCGTTTAATTATATTAACGGCCTGTTTAAAATAACACTAAGATTATTTTGGAACGAATCTCATCCTCTTAAACCGCAGTCAGATGACAAGGCACCTACACTGGCCCCACTTCTTTTAACTTCCACACCACACCAGGGGGAGAAATTTCGAACCCGACAGATTTAACATGCACGAATATTCTTCGGTGGAATAAGGTCTTGAAGCTGAAAGTGATTTAAGTGCTACAGCTTTTTGAAAACTTTTTTTAATTGTTTTTGAACACTTACTTAAAAAAATAATCTTCATAAGATTCTCAGGTTTATTGTGCACTAACTTCCTTAATATTTTCCTCAAGAACTTAAGATTTTTTCGTACTAGCCACCTTTGGCTACCAGTTTATTTTTCAGGAATGTTGTTTATGTTTAATATATACCAGCGGGTGACCGAGCTCCGCTCGGAGAAAACAGGTATCAAAGCTAACTCGAAGATTTAAATTTTCAATTGTGATTTATCAAAACAATACATGCCATAAGAAAATTTGTGAAACCATTGGTGAAAAGATAACCGGTTAAAGTGTACCATTGTAAACTATTCTAAACAAAGTTAGAGTTTGGAAAGGGAACTATTCTATACAAAGGTAAAGATTGAAGTGTGTTGAAGTTCAATATTTTTGACAAATTTATTTAGAAAAACCAAACATATATACATACATAAGAAACATATTATAAACCTATAACAGCATAAACATAAAACTTTATTAGTTCACCATATTGGCTATAGATGGCAGCACGTTACCGCTTGAAAATTTAAGTAGCCATTATGGTGAACTAATAAAGTTTGAAAATATCCTATCTGTAACTCCGAACTGCTCGACCGTAGCGCTTCAAAACCGGCACCAATCGATTCCTCGTGGCCAAAAACCCCAGACCCCCAAGTTTACCGGAGTTTATTAATTCTGGGGCGATTTTCGACTTGGCAACCATTCCTCGTATTATAGTATTAGATATATACAGTGAAACCTCGTTACAACAATATTTTAGGGACCAAATAAACATATTGTTGTAGAGAGGCATATTGTTATATCGAGGTCCACATATTTTGAGCATTTAATAAGAGTTTTTTTTTATTATTATTAGTTTAAGGTGCATAACATACTACTTTAAGTCTATATTTAGAAGAAATTAATTTGTAAAATACTAATAATAGCGGTTTAAATACTAAAAAAAAAAAAAGATAAATTCAGAAAATAAGCACATAAATATTCACATACCTGAAAACACTTTTTATTGAAAATAATCCAATATTTTTGTTTGTTTATTCATTTTTTTAACTGTTAAGTTCACCAATACTGTATGCATTGAGTCTGGTGCACGAAAATGTTCTTCATTTGTCGACGGAAGGCTTGAAAAAAATGTCCGTAGAGAATTCACGGATTGAAGAGCTTCCTGGGATGACAATAAGGACTGCGATGGACCTGTATTATCATCATCATCAATATTATCATCATCTTCATCATTGTTTCCTATCTCATCAGTAATTTCAGAGAGAATATCTTCATCAGTAACTGCTGCGAAAACCATAAGATCATCATCTGCTGTTAAATAGTCTTCTATACTAATTCCAAACTTTTTACCGCTTGTTTCCTCAAGTTGGGATACGGATTTTTTGATGTGCAAAACACATTCTTGATCATCTGAGAGATCATTGTCTATAGAATTTTCATCATTATCAGATTTCTTATCTTCCATAACACAAAGACCGGCCTTTTTGCAGCAATTCCGAATGGTTTTTTCTTCCCACCAACTTCCAGCAATATTGCCACACGATTCCTTGACATTTACAGCTTTGAAAGGATCTTCTACTTTATTTTCAAAGTTTACAAGTATGGAGTCCACCAACCGTTTTCTGTAATATCCTTTGAAGCACTTAATTATGCCCATATCAAGTGGCTGTAAAATTGAAGTGCAATTGGCAGGAAAAAAAGCTATTTCGATATTTTGTAGCTTTGGAAATGACGTGTGAGCACCGCAGTTATCTATCAACAAAACGATTTTTTTCTTTCTCTTCTTCATTTCATTATCTAATTTCTGTAACCATTCGGAAAAAAGTTTAGACGTCATCCAAGCCTTCTTATTTGCTTTATACTCCACGGGAAGACTTTTCACGTTCTTAAAGCACCTTGACTTCAATGATTTACTAATGACGAGAGGTTGTATTCTATGCGTTCCTGTGCTATTTGTACACAGAAGAACAGTCAGTCTCTGCTTTGATTTCTTCCCTCCATAACACTTTTCACCCTTGAATGCCAATGTTCGATCGGGTAGGAGTTGGAAAAACAGCCCAGCTTCATCTGCATTATAAATGTCTTCTGGAGCATACTTTTCTAAGATTTATTTCATCTTGTTTTGCCGCCATTCATTTGCATCGTTTATCGGGGCTGACTTTTTCTCTCCGTGAACTTCTTGGAAAGTTATTCCATGACGATCTCGAAAACGCATTAACCCACCATTGCTAGCTTTGAAAGTTTCGTTCCCTTGCATTGCTGCAAATTTCCGTGCTTTTGCACATAATAAAGGTCCATTTATTGGGACATTTGTTGCTCTCATCTCTTGAAACCATTTTAAAACAGCAGCATCAATGTTTTCATTTGTCGCAACCTTCAGTCGTTTTCGCTCTGGGTTAATTTCATTTGAAGTTACAGCATCTTCGATTTGCTTTCTCTTCTTTAGGAAGGTTGCAACTGTAGATTGCGATAATCCATGTTTCTTAGCCGCATCAATCTGCTTCATTCCCTCATCAATATCATTGATAACTTTCAGTTTATCTCGAAAAGATAGTTGCTTTCGCCCAGCCATCTAAAGGCCTTATCACACGGCAAAATATTTTCGGCGCTTTCCCTCAGCAAACGACAAGGAAAGTGACGTCACTTGTGTGACATCACTTAAAAGTTTCACATGATTTGTTGAATTTCGTTCGCGGACAATATTTTCGATAACATTTTCGAACTTGTTCGAATAAGTTGTCGATTATGAAACTTGCTTGACCAGTTTTTGAGGGTAGAAACGGAAAAGGGCTGGCGACATTTCACCGTGTGATAAGGCCTTTAGGGAACAATATCGCTTGAAAGAAAGAAAAGTTTAAACCAAATGTTTCGCCTAGAGCTCAAAATCGTTAAAGACTATAAAACAACCTTTGAACTCACTTTTCAGTACGCCACTTAACAACACCCCGCCTCCATCTCCCTCTGTTCCTCTAACAAAAGGCACTTGTTCTGTGACAAGGTGAAAAGACAGGTCCAGATGTCCTTAAACCTTATCAGAATTCCAAAGCTTACTGAGAAATGAGACTAGGCATACATTTACACTTCACCCCCCCCCTCACCCACTCCAATTCCCAAAAGGGTGGTCTCCATCTGTTTTGAAATCTGAACAATAGCTATTTATTCAGGGATAAGTTGAATATCCACAATGAGTCTTAATAGACGAAAAAATTAACAAAAGAAAACGAAAAAAAAAAGCGTTTGAAAATCAAAATATTACTATAAAGGGAGTAAATAATACTGAAATTTAGATTGAAAAAATCGTTTTACAGAGGTTTATTGTTCTAGAGAATATCGCAATATTGAGGGGAGATTAACATTAGTTTATATGCAAAATCGCCGGGACCACAAAACATTATTGTAGTAGAGGGAGTTATTGTTGTATCGGGTATCGTTGTAGCGAGAGTTTACTGTATATTATATATATATATATATATATATACCGGGTGGCCAGAAATAAAACACCCCTACTCTGACCTCCCTGGATATCGAACTACTCAGTGTAAAGGCTTGAAAATTTGTGGACATACTATTCAAAAAATGGGGAAACGGATTTCACGAAAAAAAAATTTAGTTCCAGAAATCACCGATAGGTGGCGCTGTACCACTGGACGTATGCTGAAAAGACACAAAAACACGTTTTAAACACATTTTATTTGAAAGTACCAAGCATACATGAAACAAGGACGTTATCGATGCAGGGAATGCTGCTCAATATGGTTCCCTTCCTGAAGATGTAAAATGTGAAGTCTGTGGACAGCTTGTTCAACTGCGGATCGTAACTGGTCATCTGAGATGCTTCTCACATGCAGACTGATACTCTCTTTCAAATCTGCCAAGGTTATCAGACGTTCTCGATAAACAAGGTTTTTTAAGTGTCCCCAAAGCCAAAAATCACACGGATTAAGATCCGGTGAACGAGATGGCCAAGTTGTCGGAAACGCGCGACTGATTATTCTGTCAGTGGTGAAATGTTGGCGAAGAAACTGTTGCACAGGGAGTCCAATGTGTGGAGGTGCTCCATCTTGCATAAAAGTAATGGTGTCAAGGCATTGGCGCTGCTGCAAATGGGGTACAACAAATGTTTCGAGCATCCTTTTGTACCTGTTGGCCGTCACGGTACATGTCTCAAGGCCATTGGAAGTAACCTCTTCGAAAAAGAACGGTCCAAGGATGAATGTGGCTGTGAATCCACACCAGACTGTAACTTTCGGTGAGTGGAGTGGAATCTCTTGGAAGGTACGGGGGTTTGTCGTGTCCCATATGCGACAGTTATGGGTGTTCACTGTTCCACTGAGGTGGAAATGGGCCTCATCGCTCCACAGAATCTGCCACGGCCACGATGCATCCACTTCAACTCTAGCAAGAAATGTCAATGCAAAGGTCAGTCGCATCTCCCTGTCTGTGGCCAGCAATTGTTGATTAGGGCGGATTTTGTACGGGAAACAATGCACCATTTTTCTGAGTACGTTCCACACTGTGCTATAGGGAACACCCAAGTGTCGTGACACTGCACGTGCACTACTGCAGCCTAAAACATTATCCATTGACTGCTCAACAATACCGGTGGCAACATCTTCAACGACATCTGAACGAACCGGTTTGCGTCCTCGACCAGGCTGAACTCCAAGATGTCCAGTTTCCTCGAATCGAGCGATCATTCTCCTGAGAGCTTGTGGAAGCAATGGTCCCTTACGCAAATCCTTAAGTCGGCGAAACTCTCGAAGTGCTGCTGGAGCATTTCCTTTATTCTCGTAAAACAATTTCACAAGCAAAGCGTGTTCTGGCAGCGTGACAGCCATCACTAATAAGAATGACATTCCCCACCTTTTAACTTCTTTTATACCCAGAACATGGCTTCTAACCATGCTTTATGCAAATTTTTCTGGTTACAGTATGAAATTGCAGTTACAACGGGAGTTCTAGCTTCTTTACTATTTTTATTTTCCATAAGGGGCAGAAAAATTAAAAAGGAAGCATGGAAGCATTCCATTCCGCATAAACATTTTAATTTTTATTATTATTTGTGTCTTTTGATCATAGTTCCAGTTGTGCAGCGCTACCTATCGGTGATTTCAGGAACTAATTTTTTTTTCGTGAAATCCGTTTCCCCATATTTTGAATAGTATGTGTACAAAATTTTGAGCCTTTACACTGAGTAGTTCGATATCCATGGAGGTCAGAGTAGGGGTGTTTTATTTCTGGCCACCTTGTATATATAACACTTATGTGGACGCAACATCAGGCTGAATTTGTTAATCGCAGTTTGGCAACACTTCGACCTCGCTCGGTTTCATCAACACGCTGTTTGATAAGATTTCCAGCGAACGCGTTTGAAAATTGAAAGGGCAAAATTTTTTACAATGGGTATACGTCGTGCCTTTTCGATTTTAAAACGAAATCGTCGAAAAAGAGAAGACAGGGCAAATGAAAATTCTATGGATCATACATAAGAAAATCCAGTCGTTCCAAAGGTTCAGTTTTCGAGTGTACTTACATCTTAAACATAAACATACCTTGCATTTTTTATTTCTTTCATTTTTTTTTATCCTTTTTGGAATGGACTGAATTTGAATATAGCTGCTTTCAAACAAATTGTGTTTGTAAATATCAAATTTTTTAACTCTGTTTCTGTGGTACTCGCGAATTTGAAAAATTGTTGGCAGAGCACCATTTTTCTGAATTTGTTTCCGACGTTTATGTGTATGAAAGCTTTATAAGTCAGATAACATCCTCAAGACTGAGTGGTCACTTTGAGTCTTATGGTCGTGTCATCTGGCTACCATCCGTAAGGTTGCGAGTTCGATACTAGCTATTGCCAATAGCAACATTGGTGACCTAGGACAACGAAAAAAAAAAAAAACTCGACCTTTGTTCAACTGTTGTGGCACCCGCTACCCGGAAAGAAATTAAATTAAAAAAAGGTGATCAGCCAATAAATACTTTAAAAAAATGGCGGTAAATAATCAGCCAATAAATAAAAAAATGAAGATAAATAATTAGCCAATGAAATAAAAAAATAATGAAGCTGATAAATAATCAACCAAAAAAAGGTCTAAGACGCGTTAAAAATTCAACAGCCAATAAGATCACCCCTAAACAGCAACAAGATATCGTTCGTCTCACCTCTCACTGGAAGGAGGAATATTGAAGTGGAAGCTTTAGAAGCCAGATAACACCCTCAAGACTAAGTGATCACTTTTAGTCTTGTGGTTGTATAATCTAACTACAAACCATAAGACCGCGAGTTCGATCCTAACTATCGCTAATCGCTACAGATGTATATAGTTTCAAAATGAAAAGTTATTTGCGTTTACAAAGAACTTTTCTAATGTTCAAATTTTCGAGGATACTTTTTGCTTCACTTTTTTTTGTTTTTCATTGTTTCATCACATTTTGGAATAAACTATTTGAACATATCTTTTGCTAGATTAAAGTGGTTTTGTAGATGGCGAACAAGCGAAGCGATTTGAGAGGAACTGTATTAGCAGTACCAGGGGGGGGGTGGCGAGGATAAGCGAGCAGGGGGGGGGTCTAGTTTCCAATAAGTCTTGTGTCTAACATTAACGTTCACGAACCCCCTAAAAAGAATTTTTAATTATTAAAAGCGTTAAAGCCGTATTACTTTATTAATCTTACAATTACTCTATTTATCGTGTAAATGAACTTTTCAGAGGAACCAAATCCCATGACATCATCATACTACCAACATCCGGGTCGTTTATATGTCTACTGATTGTAGGGTTTGCCAATGGATACTCCGCCTTATGAGCATGCGTTATGGTGGGTTTAATTAGCCAAATTAGGAGTCAGAGCAAAGATGAAATGAGTAATACACTTAATTATAAAGTAAACTCGGTTTACTCGCAGTCTGAATTTAAAAAAAAACCGATTAGAAACGATTCACATACACATGAGAAAAAAATTGAACAAAAAAAAAGTATCTAATAAGGTGAAAATGAAGGTAAAAAAAGGACGAAGTATTCTGGTACAGTACCTTGATGTGATGTCATGGAACCTTGATATCATTATATGAACGTTCTTATATAAATTCTATTCATTGTGCCCCAAGAGATGTGACGGAATCTTGATGTCATTATATCAACGTTCTTATATAAATTATATTCATTGTGTTCCAAGAGATGTCATGGCATCGAAATCCATACACAACCTTTATTTTTATATAGAATGTTACTTATAAATAAAAAAATCAAACTTGCTTTTATTCATCAATTATTTTTAAAAAATGTAATAGACTAAATGTTTAAAACTATTTTATTTGTGATAGACCAGCAGACATCATCGTATTTTTGTTATTGGTAATGTAAGTTGGACAAATATTTCCAAATAAGCTCCAAACAGCATATTATAAAAAATTATTTATTTAGCAAAAATCCTCAACGATACAAAGCACAGCGAAAGCAGACAAATAACAAACTCAGCAGTGAACAGTCGGAGTAGAAACTTATTGCGCAAACGGTCCGTCCTTTGTTTTGCGGCAAAGAATGAGCATGAAGTCCCGGTACAAGGTCACAGAGTCCTCTGGAGTCACACCACAGGCGGCTCCGATCTCGTATAATCTGATGAAAATGAGAATTATTGTAAAGAACTTTTGATTGGAAATGATTACTAGTGCCAACTTGAATTAAAAACATCTTATTTCTTTTAGATAACTATTTTATCTGGAATACAAATTCTGTGAATCGTAATCGCAAGAAAAACAAATAATGACAAAAATATTAAACCTAACCTAAAAACGATACATTTAGAAGTACAAGCATATACGAAAATATATATAACATAAATACAATTTAATAACAAAAAAACACAACGAACGTAAAAACAATTTATTTACATTCTATACCCAAAATAAAATAAAACAGCAAATCAAGTCCGCATTTCTTTAAAATCAGGTGAAATCCATTTTATTTATTGATGGAGATAGCTACAACAGTATTAAACATATAATTGTTAAACTTTAATTTAAATGAAAACATAGTTGTCATCACGCGCAAACACAGTTGCTGTCGCGACAAACACGCGCGAACTTACAACGCCAGCTGGCGAAATGCACATGGCTAACTTTACTACGCCAATTGCAGTAATGCAATGCAGATTAGAAATTTTTAATTTCCTTTATTCTGTTCTCTTTTTATTTAAAAGCACTTCACAATGAATCCGAAAGATCGATTCATTAACAACATTTGATTTTAAATACATTAAACACAAAGAAAATTAATTGAATTGTTTGAAATCAGTTGAAATTCTTTTAAGCCGATCCTCAACTCAGTAGGGAAAAAAAATCTGGAGCCTTTCTTATGTTTGCCGGTATTAGGCCTCAGCTTTTTGGCGCGAAAAGTTTTAATGAATAAAAAATTAACCATTCAGTGAACCGGCACAAAAAGTAGCCTGTGTTCTATTCCTGACTCTAATCTATCTCTGTGCTCCATTTCATCCAATTCTGTTCAGCCGTTCTGGCGTGATGGAGTAACAAACATCCATCCATCCAAACTTTCACATTTATATATTAGTATAGATAACAATTCACTAAAAAGATAATTTTCAGATCTTTAATGTGACGTAAAAATCAGTTTTGTGCTATAATATTTTCGTTAATAAATTATGGCGGAAAAACGTCGAAATTTCGCTTAATTTTTAATTAATACAAATTATAATCAAAAATTCGAAAAAATAAAGGGGAAAATTCCCAACACCCAACGTGTACATTCACCAAATTTGGTAGTTGTAGGTAGGTAGAGCGGCAACAGACACACATTAAGTTTTATCTACTCTTATAATAAAGCTCAATGTTTGTATTAGTGTGTGTTGGCGATCTACAGGCCAGGCCGTTCCACCTAGAACTACCAAATTTGGCATGTGTATGCCTTGAACACCGCGAATGTGCACCTCGAAGCCGTTTTTTCGAATTTTTAATTAAAACTTTAATTAATTGACAATTAAGCGAAATTTTGGCATTCATCCGCTTTAACTTTCGAAAATATTACCGCACAAACATGATTCTTGCATCAAATTAAAGATAAAAAATTATTTATGGTATCAGTATTTTTACATATGACTTAATCTTCTATTTTTAACGAATTTTTAAAGAAATATTTAAAGATATTTTTCAACAATATATTTCGGACAAAATAATAAAATTATATCTGTACCAGCACGTCAAAGGGGAAAAATTAGCTTTTATCAACGTGTTGCCATCATATCCACATAAATTAAAATAAAAAATACTATTATTGCGAATTAAATCTTTTAAAAATGTAATTTTCAGCACGTGACAGGATAAAATAAATAATTCCACATAAGCTTATTGCAGATCAGAGATATGTAAATACAACGAACAAATAATCGTAATGCTTTTATAATAATACGAGCTATGTGACTATCGAAGTTTGAAGTTTAAATATATTTGGCCAATAAGTTACAAAGAGAACAAGTAAGTATTTAATTGAAAATTTTAGAACGCATCACTCCTGGCGAACCAGCTGGTCGCCAAAGGCGGCTAGTGAGCAACAAAGCACTGAGAGAAAAAGAAAAACTGTTAACAAAGAACATTTAGAAAAAAGAAAGGAAGGGAGGAAGAAAGGATCCAATTCAGTTTCTTGTACTCTAATGAATTTGATTGTATCACCCCGTAAAGAATGTTTACAATGAGCTCAGTGGGCGAATGGTTAAAGAACGCGGTCTAAACTCAGATTCGATACTTGCCATTGTTTTATCCAAAGTACAGATTTTTAGTTTGTTTCCTTATGTTCTCTAACATTCTAGACCTTTCTTTGTTATCTTAATTAGTTGTTTCTCGAATATTTTCTTCGTGCGACCCACTAGTCGTGGGCAGTTTCTCGACCTAGTCGCAACTTTCCTTCAATAAACTTGGTAGTTAGTTTCAAGTTGGCAGAGTGTTTATTTAAATCTTCGTGACAATATGTTAATATGTCAATTCTATGGGTGTCTACCACGCAAATCAGATGACGCTTTCAACGTTTGTTCACTTTCGGACAGATGATCTGAACTACAGGAGGTCCACGGTGGCCTGGTGGTAAGGCCTCGGCTTCGGAACCGGAGGGTTTCAGATTCGAGACTCGATTCCACGGTAAAATCGTCATCCCGCTAGCGTGGCATGGAGAGCGGGGTGCCAGCTCAGATGTCATCTGATTCTGGTTCAAAATGACGAGGTCTGTGCCCATATAGCCCTAGTGTTGCTTTACATTGGGACATTAATATAACTAAACTAAACCTGAACCGTAGGAAAGCTTACCTTTTTCTGAAAAAGTCAATCAATTCTTCAGCCCCTTTGCTATCGACTTTCTTGAAGTTCTGATATCCAGACCATGTGATGACGTAGTTCACGACGTCCGGCAATTTGCCCTCGAAGCAGCAGCGAACGTCCGGACACCTGAAAAGAAATAAATATTTGGTTGAAATAAACTCCAACAACTTCTGGAAGGTTAAAAGAATTCAACTAAGAAATTATTGGAATGTTTTCACTTTGGGTCCTCTTGTATACGTACATAGCGTGGTGGTGTGTATTTAATTCAAGGAAATATTCTTCTTTAATTTTTCTTCTTGTTTTTCTTTTTATTCTTCTTGTTTACTTCCACACAAATATATTTAATATAAAACACGGACGACGATCACAGATATACAAGGAAAACATATAATATAATATTGAAAAATGCCACTAACAAGAGCAAACAAGGTAAACATAATATATTTTAAAATATTTAATGTACACTGATGGGAAAAAAAATCCCAACACCAAGAAAAAATTATTGTACAGTAATGAAATTTTAGGAATACATTTGTATAGGTAGCATATTTAATTGATTAAAGTTTCAAGATCACAGGTAGAGCCATTGGCGAGAAGAGCCATTTCAAATGTGAAATGTTGGTACATTAGTAACCGGTGTAACCGCCAGAATCTTGAATTCAAGCATGCAAACGTGCATGCATTGTGTCGTACAGGTGTCGGATATCAGTTTGTGGGATGGAGTTCCATGCCTGTTGCACTTGGATGGTCAATGCAGGGACGGTTAATGCTGGTTGTGGATGACGCTGGAGTTGTCGTCCAATGATGTCCCATACGTGCTCGATTGGAGAAAGATCTGGTGATCTAGCAGGCCAAGGCAACATGTCGACACTCTGTAGAGCATGTTGGGTTACAACAGTGGTATGAGGGAGAGCGTTATCCTGTTGGAAAAGACCCCCTTGAATGCTATTCATGAATAGCAGCACAACTGGTTGTATCACTAGACTGACGTACAAATTTGCAGTCAGGGTGCATGGGATAACCACGAGAGTGTTCCTGCTGTCATACGAAATTGCTCCCCAAACCATAACTCCAGGAGTAGGGCTTGTGTGTCTAGGCCGCTGACAGGGCACTAGCAGGCGTTCGCCTGGCCTCCTTCTAACCAACAAACGGCTATCACTGCGACCAAGGCAGAACCGGCTTTCATCCGAAAACACAACAGATCTCCACTCCATCTTGTAATGAGCTCTAGCTTGACATCTCTCATGTCGCAAATGGCAGTGGTTTGGAGTCAGTGGAAGGCACTGTACAGGGCGTCTGACACGGAGCTGTCCTTGAAGTAACCAATTTGTAACAGTTCGTTGTGTCATTGTGGCGCCAACTGCAGCTCGAATTTCAGCTGCAGACGCAGTACGATTAGCCACAGCCATACGCCGAATATGACGGTCTTCCCTCTCAGTAGTATCACGTGGCCGCCGGGAACCTGGTCTTCTTTAGGCAGTACCTTTACTGGACCACTGCCGCCAATACTCATGCACAGTGGATACATTCTCACCAAGTCTTCCAGCAATATCGCGGAAAGAAAACCCACCCTCTCGTAGCCCTACAACATGACCTCGTTCAAACTCAGTGAGCTGTTGATAATGGCTTCTTCGTCTTCTCAGAGGCATCCTTGAATAACATTAACCCACTACGTCAAATCTCAACTGTAGATAACGATCACGAACCTTACAGCGCTTATTTAAAGCAAACCTCATTTGCATGTTCATAGTGTCGCTACTAGCACCACACTTACGCGTGTAGCTCGAAATTTGAATCGACGTCATCTTTCAGATGTATAAACACGCCTACCAAATTTCGTTTAAATAGCGCAGCTCCTTCCTAGTGTTGGGATTTTTTCCATCAGTGTATTTGGAAAATAGAAACAACGAGCGCACGAAATAATACTTTTTGCCACTAACGGAGAGCGAGCGAGGTGCCTGCTTGCACCCGTTTCACACAAACATCGGATTCGGTTGTTTACAAAAAATATCAAGAGAACTCCCCTCAAATTTCAAACGTACTTATGGGTTGGAGCATATTGCGCCATCTACACGTTCAGTATTCATTTATACATATGAATAAGTATACAAAGATACAAATAAAATAATTAACTAAAAAACAATTATTAAAAATAATTAAATCATAAACACATAGCACGGTGTATTACAGAAAAATGAAACAAATTTGAATTTAAGGACCTTTTTTTTATTATTGCTGGTTGATTGTTCTAAACCAGGGGTCGGCAACCTGCGGTTCTTTTGATGTAAAGATGAGGCTCTCCAGTTCCATACGAAAAAATTAATAATTTTCTATCAAACCCCTTAAAAAACCCTCCCAACACAAATACATATGAGATCCACATTGAGTCCTTTGGAATGGATGCTAGATCGCTTCAAATGCAATTGCTAGATTTGAAAACCAAAGACTTGTGGAGTGGCAAGTTCACAGACCTTAAAAGAGCAAGTTGGAGGTCCAGAAACACATGCACATCGCGCAGCACATGTGGACAGCTCTAAAAGAAATTCCGCAAGTTGGGGCCCTCCTCTCCGACGTAAGGAATAGTCTTCCAGAATGCTACAGCGAGGTGAAGAAGTTGGCATGTGGAGAGCTGACGGTCTTCGGGTCGACATATTCGTGTGAGCACGCGTTCTCATGAATGTATATAATTTAAAGTAAATTTAGAAATCAACTAACAAATAAAAATTTAGTGTCTTGCTTGAAACTTAAAACCACAAGCTGAAAGCCAGATTTAAGCAAACTTTCAAAAGGCATGCAAAACCAATGATCCCATGGATGCAACTATCTAAATTTGTGTTTTTATATGAATAAAGATTATTCCGTATTCAAAGCCGTTTATTTTAAAT
>JAPMOQ010001638.1:214464-277319 GCA_026543055.1 Argiope trifasciata
ATATATATATTAAACCGAAAATTTTAATGGCCTATTAAAAATTCGAAAAGTTTGTGAATGGTTGCTTTTGGCTTTTAAATTTCAATAGGTTGTCGAACCCTGGTTTAAAATCAACTTATGACTGGAATCCTCGGTGTTTATCTCTTAGGGTAGTACTTCCTGCCCGAATATCTAAATGAACCAACATTCTTCGTATTTCTACATCACGACCCTCCGGAAATATCGTTAAGTGCACAAGCTGTATACCAAAACATGTGATTTTGAGATTGTATACCAAGATATGCTTGGTATATAATCGCTGTATACCAAGACATGTGGTTTTGAGATTACATACCAAAGTAGATATACTCAGCTGTATGCCAAGACATGTGATTTTGAGATTGCATACCAAAGTAGATATACTTGGCTGAATAAAAAGACGTGTGGTTTTGAGATTTTACATCCTGTTTTACTAAGTATACAATATGAGGTGAAGATTTGGTTTGGTTATATTAACGTCCCGTTTTGAAGCAACTCTAGGGCTATACAATATGAGGTGAAGAAGTTGTATGGACAGCTGACGATCTTCGGGTCGACATATTCGTGGTATTAAGCGTGCTTATAACATAAATTAATTTAGAAGTCAAATAACAAGTATGTTTTTATAAGAATAAAGATTATTCTGCATTTAAAGCCGTTTATTTTAATCTAAAAATTATTCATACATACATAGGCAAATACTATAATATTAAATCGGAAAGTTTAGTGCCTCTTTAAAAACTGGAAAATTTTGTAAATGGCTGCTTTTGGCTCCTCCATTTCAATATGTTGCCGACCCCTGTTCTAGACACAGGTGGAAATTTTAGTCAGATCTTCAGTCAGTGTAAAGTCAATTATCAGATTTCATTCATCCGACTCGAAATCAGTAAATATTTTAACTCTTGGAAATGAAGTATGATGCATAATTATTCCCCCAATACAAAATTTTTTTAATATTTCTGAAAAATATACATAACAGTTCTGAGTCAAATTTGTTTTAAAAATTAATTTACATCTTCTAATCATTCCGTATGCGTTTTCAACATTTAAAGTTAAATATAAATCAATAAAACGTCAAATTGAAGCACCGTTTTGGATGGTGAGTGAGTTGCACCATCCGCGTACAGGGGGTTCATTTTGACATGTTGAGGGTTAAAACGCGGTGGAGATGACGGAAGTCTGTCTTTCTCGCTGTATAACAGAAAGTTGAAGCGTCAGCTGTCTATATTTAAAAGACAATTTTAAGAGACGATAAAGATTTACTTAGAGATTCAACAACATTTGTTGATAATATATTAGCTTAGTTTAGTTTAGTTATATTAACGCCCCATTGTATAGTAATACTAGGGCTATTTTGGGACGGACTTCGTCATTTTCAACCACGGTCAAATGACAAGGATGACATCTGAACTGGCACCCGCCTCTTCACACCACACCACACCAGCGATATGACGTTTGACCAGACGGATGAAAGAGACCCCCCTCCTCACACGATGGTTCTGCGATGGAATCGAGTCTCGTACCTTAAACCCTCTGGTTCCGAACCCGAGACCTTACCACCAGGCCACCGCCGCCCGTTGGAAATATATTAAAAGCGTCTAAGGAATTATGGTGAACACATGAGGACAAACTAATCTTAAAGAAAACTTTACAACTAAATCTACTACACATTTTATCAGTTACGCAGCACTGAAAAGGGTCAAAGAGCAAGTATGGAGCAGCAAGTGTGGAAGCTGGAGACAAACTGGATTTGAAATGGGCGTTACAAGGCTAATACATGAAGCCATGTTCGAATTGTTCTGACACCTTAATAGAGCCAAGAACAACTTAAATGGCAAAGATTATATTGATTATTTGAGTGAAAGTGTTCCTGCCGTCACCCGAGCAGTTGTATTTGCTCGGAAAAATCGACAATTGCCAATACTGTCCATTTTACAAAACCAATAAAGAACTCTGGAAAAGTTATTACAACGATTGTCGGTACTACTTAAAAAAAAATTGAAAAATCTTGCATCTATTTACTCTTGGTATTGTAAGCGATTGTGACATCTCATCCTTATTATGATTACATTGACAGCGTGAAGGGCGACACGAGGAAGCCATGAGAGATTAAATTCCCTCCCGTGAAGAAAAGGGAAAATCTGTTTTCCCTAACCGGATGCAGTCCAGACGCCGAAGTTTTTTCTTTCCTCTACTGTCTTTTGGGCTTGCGCAATAGTTTTTAGAAAATGCCCGTCTGTAGTAATAGTATAAATTAGCTATTATCCGCGACTCTGTTGGCGAGAAAGTTTGATGTGTAAGTACGAAAAACTATCAAAAAATGACAAATAAAAATTAAACCTAACCTAAAAATGGCACATTTAAAAGTATGAGCATGTATGAAAAGTATACAACATGAATACAATTTAATAACAAAAATACACAACTCACATAAAAACAATTTATTTACATTGTATACCCGAAATAAAACAAAACAGCTAATCGAATCCGGTCAAATCCGTCTTATTTATGGATCGAGATCGGGATAGCTACCAACAATATTATCCACAAAATTCTTAAACTTTTAATTTAAATAAAAACAGTTGTCAGCAATCAGGGGCGAAATTTTAACGCCAGTTTGAGAAACGCAATGCAGATTCGAATTTTTTTTCTTTCCTTTATTCTTTTTTCTTTCCATTTAAAAGTACTTCAGAATGAATTCGAAAGATCGATTCACTCACAACATTTGATTTTAAATTCATCAAACACTAAAAATATAAACAGAATCGTTTGAAACAATCGGTCGACATTCTGCTAAGCCTAACCTCAACTCTGTTGGGGGGGGGATCTGGAGCCTTACACATCCTTGTCGGGATTTGGCCTCAATTTTTTGGCCCGAAAGTTTTGAATGAATAAAAAAGGAACCACTCCATGAACCGAAATAAAAAGTAGTCTATGTTCTATTCCTGACTCTAATCTATCTCTGTGCTAAATTTCATCCCATTCTATTCAGCCGTTCTGGCGTGATTGAGTAACAAACATCCATCCAAACTTTCACATTTATCATATGAGTATAGATACTGCATTGTAAAAGCTATGTTTTCAAAAATAGCATAATTATTGGGTTGGGGAATAAGTTCGTAGCGTTTTTATATTTACGTTGTTTTCCAACTATTCTTTTGCTGTTTGACAAAGTGTATAGTATTCATTCGATAGAGCTTTTACTGCCCTACAAAACGGTGCTAATCGTCTTTTTGAGTAATTTCATTTTTAATTACTTTTAAGGCTTAGAAAAGGAATATCCAGGTGGTAAAAATTACATTTTCGACACCTGCTCTTCTTCGCGTTTCATCCCGGCCAAAAAGCTGCTTTAGCAGCGCGGGACATTGTCATAAGCAAGTCTGCAGCACGGAAATGGTCAAGCCTGACCTCCATCCAAAGAAGACCATGATCTGCGTTCGGGTGAGGGGAGGGATGGGAGGGCATGGTGTGCTGGGAAATGCTTGAAAAGAATGTCACGGCCACCAAGGGGCTCTACATAGCATAGCTACACCGCATGTGCGACTGAAAAGACCCCATCGACAAAGCCAAACCATACTCCTTCAAGGCAACGCCAGGCCCCATGTTGCACAAGTCGTCAAAGCCACACTCCAAGAGCTTGAATGGAGATCTTTCGGCATCCTCCGTATTCTCCGGATCTTGGGTCGTCAGATTACCATCTCTTTCGCTCCTGGTCAAACTATAAGAGGGCTTTAAAACCCAGATTATTGGCGGAACGGCGCAGACCAATCGGTCGAGATGTGGGAGGAGATCATAAACAACAGCGGAGAATACATGATCGATTAATCGATTGTTATTACTAATGGTTTTCTTTAAAAAAAAGTCTTTGATAAATATGCTACGAACTTATTCTCCAAACCAATAAAAGTCTCACTTTTTTTGTAAACCATATTCATTAATGCGTAACAAAAAAATTAGAATCATATCTAAACTTCCACATAGTGTAAGAAATAGTTTGAATATAATTAGGTGCCACTCGCCTGTTGACTTCTTCAAAGGGGAATTTGACGTCTTTGTATTTGTTCTGCAGAATCGAGACTTTAGACATGACGTGATGGGGTTCCAGCACCTTGCAATACTGAAAAAAAAGTACATGAAAGCACAAGCACAAAAAAAAAAGTCATGACATTTGGTTATATCATAAGATATTAGAAAAAAATACATATAACATCAACATTTGATTTGACTTTAGAATATTGCAAGTAATGAAGGTATCCGACTACGTTCAAAAGAAAATTTTTGAAAAATTGGATTTTCTTAAAAAAACTATTTAAAAC
Organism: Argiope trifasciata; assembly: GCA_026543055.1. Classification (NCBI taxonomy): domain Eukaryota; kingdom Metazoa; phylum Arthropoda; class Arachnida; order Araneae; family Araneidae; genus Argiope; species Argiope trifasciata. Next base: position 218,799 of record JAPMOQ010001638.1, read on the forward strand.
TATGGATTATAGATGTACTGTCAATTATTATACAAAATATTATGAATGCAAGAAAATTAATTTGAAAATAGAGTATATTTTGAGAAATAGGAAAATGTGTGGTAAATTTGAATGAAATTTAACCAAAAAGGTTAAGACTACACGGAATTGTAATGCAGCAATCCTATTTTTCTTTGTACACAAATTATGGAATATAATAAAGAATGAAATGAACCAAAATCTAAAAGAGATCTTGTGATGCAAGGAAGAGATGGGTAAAGATATGCGTATGTATGCATTTTTATTATAAATTTGCAACTTAAAAAACTTTATAAAAACATCCATAAAAGAAAAAATATTTCCCCAACAATAAAACACTTGGTTCTGAATTATTAAACTTTAATGGTTTGCATTAAAGACTTTGACAGCAATACCCATTTAACCTCCTCCATAATCCACGTCAATGAATTCACTGCAAGAATATGGAGATTTATGTGGCCGACAGATGCCTATTTAACATTGAACACCACGCCACACCTCCGTTTTTAGAGCTCATGTGGCCCCTTCCGGTTTGGTACAAATGTAAATGGATTTATTAAACAAAAAAGTACACAACAACTAATGGGAAAGATACAAATAACAAAATGCACGTAAATACAACATAAAAAGAAATGAGAAATGCTAGAATGAGAAATATCTGGAGTGCAATAACACTGGACGATTGAACATTGTAATGCACAGTATGAACGCAAAAATGAAGGGCTATAAATATTAGTTACTTGCGAGGAATAAAAATGAATAAAGAACGAGCTGTATCAAATGGTGTTCTAGCTACCTTGTCAAACAGCTCATCGACTTCTACGGCTTTTTGTGGGTCTTCGAAGAGCGGCTTCATGTTGAGGTACCCGTAGACGGCCATGACGCCGTCCACGCACAGTACCCGCCTCGACTCCGGCAGGAAGGTGTCCAGGTCGAACCAGTGCAGGGCGGTGGCGGCCGTCAGCAGCTGCACCGAGCCGTCACCGAAAGGGAGCTGCTCCGCCGGACCTGACCTGAAGGGAAGAAGGGCAAAGTTAAAGAAGCAGGACAAGGCGAAATATCGTCAGTATATTCGTCGGCAAACGACAACGAAAGTGACGTCATTATTGAAGTTTCACGTGAATGGTTGAATCTCGTTTGCAAACAATATTTCCGTCACTATCGTCTGCATTTTCAAGCTGGTTAGAAAAAGCTGACGATGACGAAAAACTTGATTGCGGGTAGAAGCGGGAAAGTTCTGACGACATTTCGCCGTGTGATTAGGTCTTAAGTGATCATTGAATAAGTATATTCCTAGCAATCTAAATCTCTACACTGATCAATATAAAGACCTTATCACACGGAGAAATATCGTCAGCAGTTTTCCATTTCCCGCAAGCAACAAGCCAAGCAAGTTTTTCGTCAATGTCAGCTTTTTCTAACCAGATTGAAAATGCTGACGATAGTGACGGAAATATTGTTTGCAAACGAGATTCAACCATTCACGTGAAACGTGACTGCACTTTCGTTGTCGTTTGCTGACGGTATTTCGCCGTGTGATAAGGCCTTAAGATCATCACTGTGCTCATTTCTGGCCAGAGGGTTGGGCATAACATTTTTGGAAATGTTTCGCACAGGATTTCACAAAGCTACATAATGGATATGTTGTTGTTTCTTATGGTACTCCCCATTGAACAAGCCCTCTGTGATGATTCTCGATGTTTCGGATATTATCCATTTTGTCGCCAAATTCATCACCAAGCTCTGGAATCTCAGACGTCACACCCATTCACTATTCAATACAGATTGCTGTAAATCCGTCTTCTTTACGATGACAGTTTTAGCGCGGGAAAGCAAATTTACAGGTTCGTAACAATATATTCATACCATAAAATGGTTAATATAGTTGGAACGATAATTTTTTGAAAATTCAATTGGTACAAAGTTATTTGCATTACAATATTTTTAGTGGTTACTCGAAAAACATTTTATTAAAATGTAAAATCCCAGTGTTGGCATCCCCAAAACTTTCTCGCATAATTTGTAACAAAGTTGTTACTTCTGAGAATGGCTTGCATGACGTTTGTTTACCAAAGCTACAAAAAATTAACCTTTCACTTGGATTGAGCATTTCTACTGAATCTATTGTCTCTTCGACGAGTTATTTGGAGATGAATCCTCGGTAAACAGAATGGGTTGAGATTCGATTATTTGTTTTAGATAATTGTACCATCCCGAAGGTGTAAGCAATAAGCTGGCCCAGTTTCATTGCAATAAGATGAACGGTTGATGGAGGCATAAGAGACACACAGATAAACATTGATTTTTAATTAATAGAAGATACCGCAATCGTAGTACCTTGATGAATGCAAAAAGCTTTACTCTTCTCGATTCCCCAAACGCATCCATTTTGGAATCATCTCTATCTTCTCTGGAATAAAAATGATAAGCACTGATGATCGGAATTCCGTCGCTACAACAAAACAATCGATCTCCATCGTATTTTAAAAGCTCAATGAAGGAAAATTTCTTTGTCGGTCGGACTGTGATTGCAATGAAATTTAATCAGAGATTCATTTCCTCGTTCTCCTATCACTGGATCAAACTTTCGTTTTGAAACTTTGCCCCCCAACTAACAACTTCAACCTTTGTTATGCGAAAGAAAAAGTTTTTATTCCAAACGTTCGCTAGAAAATCTTATTTTATATCATAAATGTTAGCAATCAAAAAAGCATCAACCCAATTTAATAACAATTTTGAGATTCCAAAATGTTTTCACATTTTTTCCCCAAGAGTATTGAATTAACTATGATCAGCATCAGAATAATTTCGGTGTAATTTAAGTTATCCAACTATGTTCGAAGGAAAAATTTTGACAATTTGGATTTTTCAGAAACTATTTATGGTTTTTATGATGTATTGCCAATAATAAACATTATAAATACAAAAACAATTATTTGAAAACATTATATGAAGAAATTTTTTGAAAAATTGGATTTTTATAAACTATTTAAAACTGTGGTTTTTAGATGCATTGCCAATTATAATAAAAAAAATTATAAATACAAAAAAAAAATTGAAAGTATAATATATTTTGAGAAATAGGAAAATTTATAGTAAATATTAATGAAATTTAAAGAAAACGGTTTAAACTCTACAAAAAATTGTAATGCACCAATCCTATTTTTTTTTCTATTCAAGTTATGGAATATAATGAATGAAATGAACCAAAATCTAAGAAAGATTTTGAGAAGCAAAGAAGTGATGGGTAAAAATATACCTATATATGCATTTTTTTTTCTATAAATTCGCAACTTAATTTTCCTAAAAACACCTATACATGAAAAAGTATTTGTCCAACAATAAAACTTTTGGTTCATTTTCTTGTCCATGTTATTTAAAATACAAGCTGAAATTTTTATGCATATACCTCAGTTTCTAAGATATGTTAACGGTGGAGAATTTTCATAAACATTCAAGTTTTGAGGACAATTGAAATTAAAGACACATTTTAGCTGAAAAAATCAGCGACCCTGGATGACAGATCAGGCCTTCCTTTTCCTTGAAAAGATGAACTGTTTTGTTAAGATAAAAGTCTAAACTGCAAGAAATAATAATAATTTTTTAAAAATCGTCAAATGTGATCAATAACCACTGTTTTTAACGTAGTCGGATAATACGACGAAAGTAAATAATTACCCAGTGTGAACCGTTATAGTCACATCAGTTTTGAGAGACATTTTTAACAAACGATGAAATGTTTCTGTTCGGCATAATCCTAAACAAAAAGATAGAATGAATATGGACTTCGATGAAGGCAGATGTTGTGCTAAAACGCGGACGACTCATGCAACGTGACTGACGCTGAACAACCATTTTTCAATTACTGCATTTTAAACTCCATCTTTTTCCTGATTTCGCGAATATAATTCCGAACGTCTGCATTTTTTCCTTTCGGTCTTCAAATAAGTTTTGAAAAACTGAATTCTATAATTTTATCCTTTATGTTTTGTGCACCCTCCCACGAACAAAATCGCTTTTATGTACTCCTCAGTTACTCTGAGGGAAGGGGCCATCTGCACCACACATCCAAAATCTCTAATCTAGATTAACAAAATTTGCCATGTTTTTATCGTCAGAATTATAGGTTTTTTTAAAACTGTCTTATCCTTTATGTTTTTGTGTACTCTCCCACGAGCAGGTTGCTTGAAGGTAGAAATGGAAAATTGCTGAAGAAAAATGCAGATGATATTCCGCCTTGTGATAAGGCCTTTAAGTTAATTAAAATTACACACAGAAAGCGAGCTTACGGAACGTTCTTATACGTCAAGTAAACCAAGAATGTTCATCTGAATGACATTTACAATCTCCCACTTACGAATATGTGACGTTGGGCAGTGAGCGGCTGGCTTTGGCCTGTTCTATCTGCGCCTCACTGACGTCAGATCCGTGCACCTGCTTGAAGTAGGGGGCGAGGATGACGGTGCTCTGTCCATTCCCACAGCCGACATCCACAGCTGTCTCCAAAGGTTCCTGCACCTGAAGACAACAGGAAAAAATATTAATATTTACACTACCGGATATTGGATCTTTAATATTAGACAGGGCCGACCATCTGGGATGGTGCAGTGGGGGCTATGTACCCGGGCCCGCGACTGAGGAGGGCCCCGCATGATTCAAAATTAAAACAGTGTTCTTAACAATAATAATTTTACACATACTAATAGGCCGAGGTAGCCTGGTGGTAAGGTCTTGGCTTCAGAACCGCAGGGTTGCAAGTTCGAGGCCTGGTGCAAGTTAAATCCGTCGGGATCAAACATCTTCCCGCTGGTGAAGGATGGAAGTTTGTAGACGGGGGTGCCCAAAATAGCCCTACTGTTGCTGGAAAACGGGACGTTAATATAACTAAACTAAATTACACATACTAAAAGTCTACAAGCTCGTTTCCATGTGGCTGACTGAGCATCGACGGACGTTTCTATTAGGCAAAGATCGCAGTGATATCTACAAAAAGGCGGGAAATGTTCATTTATGAAGAAGGAAATCCCCTTCAGACATGTTAAGACACAGCGGCGTGCCCGGGGCCTATTAATCGAGGCTGAGGCTGGGTTCAGATGGACCTGCAAATCATCAGCTATCTACTTTTTTCTATATCTAAAGTATTTTTTTTTTTCAATCTTTCACATTGGCAGTTACTTGATATAATATTTGCTGAACTCTTTCAGCAAATTAAAATGAAATAAAAGATTATCTTCGATCAAGCATATGGGTAGAATGCTTAAACGCTTTTGCTGTAATAAGTATTGAAAAAGAAATTGAAAAAAATTGTCGTTTTCCTGGAGTAATTAATAACAAAAACAAAATTCATGCGTTATTAAATAAATATGCAAATGTTCGGGTTTTTTTAAACTTAACTAAAATTTTAGAGCCCCAAATGGTTTCTTACTCCTGGGCCCCTTCATAGAGAAGGCCGGCTCTGATAGTGACAACACTGCTGTAAAAATGCAATGCAACCGAACCAAAGAATGTCACATATACCACAAGTTAGCTGCATATCTACCTCACCTCTCAGCAAAAAGACTCGTCCATTCGTCCTTCCTACGTCACGCGCATGCGCAGTGATTGCAAAGAACTGATCCTTGTCTTAGCTTGCGGACTAAAGTGTCGTTGCGCTCAATCGCTACCACTCCTGTTGCCCCTGTATTGCCTTCGTATGAACAGTAGAGACAACGCCGTCGGGACAATGGCCAATGATTGTCCCGACGCAACTATTTACCACGGTCCCGTTGTGGTCACGCGATTTTCCGAAAGATAGCGTGGTCTTTCAAAGCGCGCAACAGTTAGCCTCGCGTGAACCCAACCTTTCGTGTTGTCAGGATGTTTTCAAAACAAGAGCAATGAAGTTGCATAAAAATTGAATGCGCAGCAGCAGAGGTTGTACAGCAGTATCATTACACTGGATGAGATTTGGGCCAGCCAAAATTGAAACGCCAATCAAACGAATGGCGTTATCACGGGTCACCAAAACGTTCTATATTTCTTCAGAACCCTAACAATGTGAAAATTAAGCTTATTCTCGTGAGCGACTGTGATGGTGTTATCTTAATGCATCCCGTTCCCCCACAGCAGACCGTCAGTGCTACTGCATTGACAGTCTACTGAGGAGGAACCAACCATTGCCTGTTATTTCTTTGATTTATCATAAAATTAGGATTGTGAATTTGAATTTCGAAATGATTTAAATAACACACACACACACATATTATATATATATATACTAGCTATTACCCGCGACTATGTTCGCGAGGAAATTTTGATGTACATGTACGAAAAACTATCGAATAAAGACAAAAAAATAATTAAACCTAACCTAAAAACGATACAATTAAAAGTATAAGCATGTATGAAAAGTATACAACATGAATGCAATTTAATAACAAAAATACACAACTAACGTAAAAGCAATTTATTTACATTGTATACCCGAAATAAAAACAGAAATCAAGTTTATATTACTTAAAACCAGGTCAAATCCATTTTATTTATGGATCGAAATTGAAATAGCTACTATAACAGTATTATAGACATAATTTTTAAACTTTTAATTCAAATGAAAACAAAGGTGTCATCACGCGCAAACACAGTTGATGTCACTACAATCACGCGTGAACTTTCAAAGCCAGTTGCCGTAACGCACATGTCTCAATTTACTACACCAGTTGCGACAATGCAATACATATTAGTAATTTTTTATTTTCTTTATTCTGTTTTCTTTTCATTTAAAAGTTACTTCACAAGGAATCCGAAAAATCAATTCATAAACAACATTTGATTGTAAATACATCGAACACAAAGAAAATGAATAGAATCGTTTGAGATTATCGGTCGAAATTCTTTTAAGCTTAACCTCAACTCAACTGGGGAAAAAAATCTGGAGCCTTACTCATCTTTGGCGGGATTTGGTCTCATCTTTTAAGCTCGAAATTTAGTTTTTAACCCATAAAAACATGAACCTTTCAATGAACCGGAATAAATACTAGTCCCTGCTCTATTCCTGACTCTAATCTATGGGCTGAATTTCATCCAATTCTGTTCAGCCGTTCTGGCGTGACATCCATCCAAACTTTCACTCACTCACTCACTCACTCACACACACACTCACACACACACTCACTCACACACTCACTCACACACACACACACACACACATAATATGTGTGTGTGTTTTAGACAAAATGCTTCTGAAAAAACTCACATTTTACATAGTCCTTCCATCATCTATAATCTATAATTATAATAAAGCTCAATGTGTGTGTGTGTGTGTGTGTGTGTGTGTTTGTGTTGGCGCTCTACAGGCCAGACCGTTGGACCTACAGCTACCGAATTCGGTACATGTATACCTTGGAGGTTGGGAATGTGCACCTCGGAGCCCTTTTTTCGAATTTTTAATTAGAATTTGAATTAAAATTTAAGCGAAAAGTCGAAATTTTTTCGCTATAACTTCCGAAAATATTATCGCACAAACATGATTTTTACATCCATTTAAAGATTAAAAAATTAACTTTATAATGATATCAGTGTTTAAGTGTCTAACTTAAGCTTCTATTTTTAACGAATTTTTAAAGAAATGTTTTAACCATGTTTTTTTAGCACGTGACCGGATAAAAAAAAAGGGAACAATGACAGAAATGAAGATTTAAAAAAAAAAAAAAAAAAAAAAAAAAAAAAAACTATCATCACAAATCAAGTCTGAAGAAATGCAACTTTCAGCACGTGACTGAATAAAATAACATAAATATAAAAAGTGATATTTTCTAAAACAATAAATGCAAGGCAAAAGATTCTATGATCGTTTGCAATATTTGAATCATTAATTCAATAATTTATATTTATACAGGATATGCATTCAAATTCCGGTCCAATGGTCAATTTGTAAAATATTATTAACTAGCCACCTTTGGCGACCAGCTGGTTCGCCATGAGTAATGGGTTCTAAAATTTTCAATGAAATCACATATTCATTAGCCTTGAAGTCACTCCGGGCATTGATTGGCCTGAAATTAATATTTTCTTTAAGATGATGGATGGAAAGTTCTAAAAGAACGTGTTTTCCTAATAATATTATTTAATGTTGTAAATCAGTCAGTTTTAATGATTGATTTAGAAGACTGATTGATGTAGCAACTTTTATTTAAAATATTAATACAAATATTTTGTAAAATATGGCTCACAGAGCAAAGTATGAAGAAATCTAAAACACATTATTCATAAATGCATTGTTTGACTCAAACTACATAAAATGTAATTATTTACTTCATTTAGATCAAATCAATAGTATTAAACAATATATATGCCTATTAATAATATTTTACAAATTGGCCATTGGAAAGGAATTTGAATGCATATCCTGTATAAATAAAGATAATTTATTTAATTAATGATTTAAATATTGCAAACGATCATAGAAACCCTTGCCTTATATTTTTTAAAGAAAATAACACATTTTATATTTATTTTATTTTATCCAGTCACGTGCTAAAAGTTGCATTTCTTCAGATTTAATTTGCGATGATAGTTTTTTTTTTTTAATTTGAACTTCCTTCAAAATGTGGCAACACGGTGATAAAACCTAATATTTTCCCTTTGACGTGCTCTTGCAGATTTTATAGAAACCTTAGCTTTGCATTTATTTTTTAAGAAACTATCGCATTTTAGAATGAAAAAAAAAATATTGAATTAATGATGTAGATATTGCAAACGATAATAGAAATATGCCATTAAGTCGGGATTCCAATGCATATCCTTTCTAAATACGATGAGGTTTACCGCAAAGAAGATTTATTGAATTAATTATTTAGATATTGTAAACGATCATAGAATCCTTTGCTTTGCATTTATTTTTTTTTTAGAAAATATTTTATTTTATCCAGTCAGGTGCTAAAAGTTGCATTTCTTTTGATTTATTTTGCGATGATAGTTTTTTTTATTCGAACTTTCGGCATTCTTTTGTTTTATCCAGTTTCGTGCTAAAAACATGGTTAAAATATTTCTTTAAAAATTCGTTAAAAATAGAAGCTTACGTTATAAACTAAGAAAACTGATATCGTTAGAAGGCTAATTTTTTTAATCTTTAAATTGATATAAAAATCATGTTTGTACAATAATATTTTCGGAAGTTATAGTGGAAAAACGTCGAAATTTCGCTTAAATTTTAATTAATTCAAATTCTAATAAAAAACTCGAAAAAAGGGCTCCGAGGTGCACATTCCCGAACTCCAAGGTATACATGTACCAAATTTGGTAGCTGTAGGTCCAACGGTCTGGCCTGTAGAGCGCAAACACACATGCACACATACACATTGAGCTTTATTATAAGTATAGATATGCATACATATTGTTTAATACTATTAATTTGATCTAAATGAAGTAAATAGTTACATTTTATGCAGCTTGAGTCAAACGATGCATTATGAATAATGAGTTTTAGATTTCTTCATAATTTGCTCAGAGCCATATTTTACAAAATATTTGTATTAATATTTTAAATAAAAGTTGCTACATCAATCAGTATAACTGACTGATTTATAAAATCAAAGAATATTATTAGGAAAACGTGTTCTTTTAGAACTTTCCGTCCATCATCTTAAAGAAAATATTAATGTCAGGCCAATCGATGCCCGGAGTTACTTCAAGGCTCATGAATATGTGATTTAATTGAAAATTTTAGAACGCATTACTCATGGCGAACCAGCTGGTCGCCAAAGGCGGCTAGTATTCAATAAAATACTATTGGTCCAGCAGTTTTCAAACCAAAAGACGTTTCAATCATCCCCGACTGAAATAAGAAGTTTTGATTTTTATGGAGTAGATCAGCCTTGAAGAATCCGGACGCTGATATTTTCCACGATACATTTTCCACGAGATAATCAATACAGTTGTCCAAAATTGTGTTTTTCTTTCCTTTCTTTCTTTTATTTTCTTTTATAAAACTAATACGACCCAGAGTCTGTATAAAAATTTTAAGCTTTCTAATTCTTGAGAACATTCTTTAATACAAATATAATTATTTACTTCATAAATTATTATTATTATTATTACTATAAAATATCTATACAAATAAAAATGAATCCTTGTCTGTATGTCTCCAAAGCGCTACCGTACCGTTCAGCCGATTCCGATATAACTTCGACAACATATTGCTTGCACTTACGCGAAGGCTATAGGCATAATACAAACATCTAAAGCATAAAAAATATTTTCTGATCTATGTATAGCATCTTATTAACTACCAAATAACCAGGACAACAGATTCAATAAAGATAGTAAATTCAAGCTAGGCGTTCATATTTCGCAGCTATTGTAATTTCAATGTCTCTTTCTCTTACTGAGGTAATAGTTTAATTAGAGTGTACTAAGAATGTTTTAGGGGAACAAATCCAATAGATTTGAAATTTTAACTAAACCTTTAATAAAATTTTAGCTTTTTTCGCAGTAACTTCCGAAAATATGATAGTACACATAATTTCACTCCATCTTAGTTTTTAAAAAAAAACTACCTTTTCAACATTATTAAAGATTTAATGGTATAAATATATTTTCTATGTTGAATCCATTTTAAAGGAAAATATTTTAATCTCATATTTTAAAATTAAGTTTGAGAATTCTGAACGAATATGAAACGATCCACGAGCTGCAATAAATAGTTTCTTTCATTGCCATTCTGAAAGAACACCAAGCTTTACATTTTTAAAAGAATACACGAATCTAACGCATAAAAATGAATATTTGTTTGTAGAATAGAATAATAAAAATAAATACTATTTATGCTCTTTCTTAAGATATAATTCAATTTCATTAAATGTATTTATTCCCGACAGGAAAATAAATATTATATTTTATCATTCCTAATTAACAAAGACAGCAATTTCAAATTCCAAATGATATTTCAAAAATTATTTCTTCTGCGGCAGCAACGCGCCGGGTACCAGAATGTAATTCATAAATAATAATAATTATTATTATAAAAATAATCATAAAAATATTTTATCATAAACTATTTGGCAAAAAGTTTTATCGCCAAAATTATAAATTCGAACCACCTTTTGAGTAACGATAAGACGTGCACATTCAATTCCTTTTCACTGTACTAACAAACAATTTGTAAAACAAAATAACTAACTCAATTCTAACACTGCACTAAAATCAATACCTAAAAACACCTTACATACTTTGCCGTATGTTTAGATGATACATTCAATAGCATATCACCTAAACATTCGGCAATGTCTAATACAGAACACTTTCGCTGGTTTATTTTGCAACTCTAAGATCGAAAGCATTAGAAAGCCAAATTCGGCAATCGTTTTTAAACATCTAAAATTTGGTTTAGCTTAGTTGCATTGACATCCTGCTTTAAGGCAACGCTAAGGCTATTTTGAAACGGAGTTGGGATATTTGAACCATGGTCAGATGACGAGGATGACACCTGAACTGGCATCCACTTCTCCACACCATCGGGAGGACGTTTGATCTGACAGATTAACGCGCAAGAGACCCCCTCACACGCCTGTTCTTCTGTGGAATCCAGTCTCGAACCTAAAACCGTCCCAGACCTTAGCATCAGGTCACCGCGACCCGAACGCAATTGGTGAATGGTGGTATGAAATGTTATTGCCGATGTCTGAGTTATAGGGGCCGATTCGGATTAGAACGAGTGAATGTAACGTTTTAATCACATGACAAACACCTGAGCTGGCATCTCCGTCACCTGAAGCATCTGCACCTCGGCATCGGAAAGACATTCGACGACGACGGATTTAGCTAGTACCAGACTCAAACCCGGTACCCTGCTGTCTCAAAACCGAAACGTTACCACTAAGCCATAGAAGCTTCTGCAACTAAAATTTGAAGTGCAAATACAAAGATTTGTTGCGAGCATTAGGTGAATGCATGGACAAAAGTCCAGCAATCTCATTCAGCGTTTTGAGTTAGATTCACAGGCAAACAAAAATCATTTTTAATTTTTAAAAAAAATTGTTTTGTTTGTTTAGGGAAGTTTGAAAGTAGTCAAAATCAATAGTTCGTACTTTTTGGTGGTTACAATATTCTGTACACAAGGTATTGAAGTAAGTAAATATCAATATCACAAATACTCAATTAAACTAATCTTATTCTAAATCGAACGGTGTTAGCTAAGATGAAAACAGCATGTTGCTTTGTTATTTTTTCATAGATTATAAAAAATACCAAAGCTTCGACCAATTAATTATATTCTAAATAACATTTCAAATAAACCGCTCACAAATGCATCTATACTTTTTCGAAAAATTTTACTGCATTGTTAGATACATTCGCATTTATTGCTAGGTGGAAAAAATTTTCTTTGAAAAATATTTAAAGATTAAAATAAAAAATTAATAAATAAAGTAACCAGTTAGACAAAGTAATAAATTGTATGTAAAAAAAGAAGAAATTAAAAACAAAAGCAGCAAAGTGATCATTTATTATTGATACAATGAATAAAACTGTATTAATTCACTGATAAACAAATATAAAATTAATATAAGAATTCATAAATAAATAAAAACTTTACCTTTTCTTTTAAAAAATCTATAATTTTCTCGATCAATTCGATGGGCGTGTCCTTTCGGTAGTAAGAATACACATTTGCATCATACTGTTCGCCGAATTGCTTGCTTTTGTCTGACATGATTCTAATTCATAAATACCGAATCTGTAAGACATTTTAAAAGAATTTCTTCGTACATACTGCATACAATACTGATATCATTGTGCATTATGTCATTAAGGAAATATTACATTCGCAAAAAACACTGACAGAATATTTTTAAATATTTATTTTTGCTCGAAATTCAGTTGCATGCACTTTCCTCTCTCTCCCAAAACTTATTTTAAACATGCACGAAATATTTAATAACGAAAGCTCAAATCATCAAATTTGAAAGCTCACATCATCAAAATTTTAAAAATATCAGGAAAAAATGTATAATTACGAATATTTTAATTTAAAACTTTATCAGTAGAAAATTTTCTAGGATTCTTTTAATAAATCTTTTCTGTATTTATGTGGGTTTGGTCTTGTGAATAATTTTATCAAAGAAAAAATAATAAAAGAAAAAATTTAAAACATTTTTTCTATCACAGCAATTATGCAATGCAAATAATGAATGGAATATGGTTACAATTTCATCTCATAAGAACTTGTGCAGTCAAAAAAAAAATATCGAAACATTAATACTTACAAATTATTTGACTTTATTTTTAATTATCAAATATGATAGATAAGTTATGATGCGAAAAAAAAAAAGTATTTAGAAATTTTAAATTTCTCAAGAATTATTATTTTCTCTTAATTCAGAACCCTTACGTATATTAAACTACTTCATCCTTAAGTTACTCATACTTTCTACATACTGAATATCCTATTTAACGTCAAAATTGAAATATTTGTAGTAAACAGTAAACATTGATGTAGGGCGCATGTATTTCACACAGACATCTGTGTCGCAACTGAACTACTGCGCATGTCCAGCATTTACTGTCGATATCGAAATCGTCCAAGCAAGCTTCTAAAACAAAACTCGCGAACTCTTTAAATTTTATTGCATGATAAGGAGATGCCGCTATTTAACGTCCTGATAAGATTACAAAGTTTATTTTTGTGAAAACCTTTACAGTCGTAAGGACAAAACAAAGACAGACGGGCGTTACTTACCTCCAACAAAGTACACACCTGTACGTTATTACCGGTTCACTCATGTAGATGGCGCTGTGACTATACGCGATTTCAATGAGACGGTTTTACCAACACAAAACTGTATCAATTAAAAGTACATGTAATTTGACTTTGTAAAAACTCCTTGCAAAATAAATTGAATGACATTTTATATTTTTGAGTTTTGTGTAACAAAGCAATATTTTATTTCCAAAATAACTTGTTAATTAAATCATTATCTCCCCCCTTGGCAAAAGTCATATAGACAATTAAACAGCAGACAGTTACCAATTTTACTGCAGAAAGTGGTTTAAAGCTTTTATAAAATCATTCAAAAATTATTTTCCAACATCATGATTTTTTTAGTGTGATAGTATAAATTTTTGGTACACATAATAAAAAATTAACATTTTAAATTTTAATCATTGACGGTGAATTTAATTAATCCAGGTAGTTATTTAAAACCATGAATTATAATTTTTTATATTGTTCTGTATTAGCTCTATAAGTCAAAAATATATTTTGTTAAATGTTAAGCTTTAAAAGCAAATATTTTTTAATTTTATTATTCCTTTAATTTTGTTATGGAATATTAAAATTATTTCAATCATAATATACTATTGTAGGTGTTATTTTAAATTTTAATGTGTACTAAGAAATAATATTGCAGTAATTTAGATTTACTGGCTGGATATGGTGAATGACAAAGGCTTAATAGGTCAAAAAATATATTTTGTTAAATGTAAAGAATTAAAAGCAATTTTTTTTTTTTAATTTTACTATTCCTTTAATTTTGTTATGGGATATTAAAATTATTTTAATCATTATGAACTTTTGTAGGTAATATTTTTAAATTTGCAGTGTGCTATGAAATAATATTGCAGTAATTTAGATTTATTTACTGGATAAGGTGAATGATAAAATAAATAGCAAAGGTGCTAAAGCAGCACTACTATATCTTTATTTAATTAAAGATTTTGGAACTCCCCTTGTAGATTCTTTAAAGAAGCCAAATTTTGAAAGTATATACTAATTATACTTTCTGCCTTGTAATATTTTTTATCAATACAATTTGTTGCTGCATTTATGAATTATAAATTATTTTTTAATGACAGGAATATAATAGAACATTATAATTAAAATATACATTCTAATTTTTATTTGTCGATCATTTTATATGTCAACATAAACAAAACTCATTATTTTTTGTCCATTATAGAATTCCATTTAGCAGTTAAATGATATACATAAAAGGAAAAAGTTGCATGCTTTGCAAATTTGAATTTTTCCTTCTTGATTTTTGCAGTTTTTGGAAAAGAACCAAAAACTGTCTTTAAAAATAGCCATTTTGAATTTTAAAAAATATCTCAACTCTTTTTTTAGCAATTATAAAAGTTGGAAGAGTATTTTCAGTGGTAATCTTTAGCAATTTCTAAAAATTTTGCCTTAAAAAAATCCCCATCAAAAATTTTTTCAAAGGCTGTACAATTTTAATGAATATTCGAACCTGAATTACCAGATAATAAAAAACGTTCAATGAAATTCAAATTGCAAACAATTATTCAATAATAGAAATGCTTTCCTTCAAAGAGTCGCTTTTAAACATAGTTAAAGAATGTTTATTTTTGCTCTTTCTCATGGAATATTCTTCTGAAAAATCATACATAAGCAGCCTTAAATTTTTTTAAGGGAAAGAAGGGCTTTGTTTCAAAATATTACATTACAGTTATAAGTTGTAATAAAATATAACAGTATTTGTACATATTCTATAACGATTTTAAAGAATAAAAATTATTTTCGTTTTTCTGTCATTTGACAATTTAAACTTTCACTCTTTGGATAGCTTTCAAATGCAAAATTGGTTTAGTGAAGCTAAACCCTTAATTATACCCAATCCTTAGATCTTTTTAAAGTAAAATGCTAAAGATTATGAATAAATGCTTTTAATTCAATCCATATATCAAAACCAAAAATATGAATATGTTATATTCTTCACATATAGTTTTATTCTAACAATATTTGTCCTGCATTAAATTTACAAATGATGCTAATGCATCCTCGGTTTTTAATTTGATTATTTTGTAGCGGAAAAATTATTCTAATTAATATAACTTCTAGAGACAATCTAAGGGAGAAAAAGAACCTTTTAAATTACTCGACTTGGTATTACATGATATTTAGATTATGCCTTCACAATAAAAAGGGTCTTTTTATATTTTTATTATTCAAATGACAGTAACTAAATTCACGTATTTGAGTTATTCTAGAAAATTTAAATTTCTAATTCAAAATAATGTATTTGTAGTAAAAAAAGCAAGGATTTGACTCGAATTTCAATATGCTGATACCTTTTAAATAGCATACTTGCAACGACAATTATTCAAGGTCAATATTTCTATTTTCAATGAATTATTACTAATTTTTGAAAATAATAATAATTGAGTATTTCTTCACTTGAATACACCATTGATAAATTTATCAAAACTAATTCGAAAAGGGAACAAAATGTTTACATTAAAAATCAGTTTGTATCAATGAAATCAATAAAATTTTATTTCTGACATTTTTACAGCTACAATAAAAAACTGCAGGATCACGACTAATTATAATGCATATTGCTTATCAACAATATTTTATGTATTTTATTTGTTAAAATCACAGTCATGAAATGTGTATGTGAAAAATATAGGACAAAAAAAAATAGAGACAAATATTTTAGAACTGAAATATTTATTATGAAAATGAAACAAAGGATTTGTTCTTGTAAATAGTTTTAAAAACATGTAGGGAGTATTAAAATACTTAAAAAAAATTAAGAAAATGTAATATTTCAGAATTTAGAATAGTCAATAATTTAAAAATATTGTTAAAATCTTTAAATTATTTTTTCTATTAATTGAATCTCAAATGTATGGTACAAAGACAAAATAATATCAACATAGTTTAAATAAGCCCTCAAAAAAGTTGAAAAAATACATACATTTAAATATTAATTTTAACAAGAAATACCATATTTTCAAACAGTCTTTTGTACAATATATTTACAAGCAACAACAAATGAATTAACAAATAAAATCTGAAAATTAAATAGAGCAAAACTGATAAAAGCCTGATGAAATTGTAAATATATATAAACAATACTGAAAATAAAACCCAAACTGAGCAGCCATCTGAACACATAAGAATTTGCTATTACAAATAAATACTCAAGTTTAGAAATAAAATATTTTAATCAAAATATACCGGATTAAAAACGCAAAGTGAAGCTTAAGATTTTTTCCTTTCTTCATTATGAAGTTTTACAGAGCTTCACTATGAAGCAAATATCAACACTTCCATTATGTGCATTAGGAGCACAATTACTGGACGGGTTTTCGAAGCTTTAATGAGTTTAAAAGAAATTAATACAGAATCAAATAAAAGAAATAATAAAAAATTTAAGAACCAAATGAATTTTTTATCTAATATTGGTGACATATCTAAATTAAAATTAAGAAAAATAAAATGTCAAAAGAAATTTAACTTCCAGCAACTAAAATCAAGCTACATAAAAAAAAAAAATCATTTTAAAATAATAATGGAAAAATTATTCCAACATTTAATTAAACTTGGTAATTAATATTTATTATGAAATAATTAACTGAACAGAAATTTAACTTTGCACAAGACATAAAAGTGTGAAAATCATATTCTATCGATATTATGTATTTCAGAATTATATCTCAAACAGGATTTTTATAGTACATTTACATTAATACTTAGATAAAGACAAAAATAACTTCATTATTTATATTAATGGACATGAAGTAAAATCAAGCACATTAATTTTTGACACAAAAAATTTGTTACATATATTTATCATACATGCCATTAATACTGAAAATCTTTATTATTGAAAGATAATATTTGCCATAACTTACATGCTTTAATTAGCTCGTCAGAATTTAGTAATTACCAAAACAAACAATTTGTTAGTGATAATTCCTGAATAGTGATAAACTCGAATAAGAAAGAACTTCAATATTTAAGTTAAAATTCTATGACAGGATACTGAATGGCACGGTATAGCATAAATTATATAAAATTTTGCAATGATCTTGTATCATAAAAAATCTTCAAATTTTAAATAATACAAAATAGCAATTTTGAATTTAATTATCCACACCAAAAACATTAAAACTACAGAAAGTTATTCTTTAATGTTCTAACAAAATAAGTTCATTACACAATTGGATACTATACAAATTAAGAATATGGCAAAATGCTACACATTAAAAAAATAAAACGAGATTGCACACCATTTCTCCCAAATAGACTGTTTGTAAATTTCCATTGCCAAGAAGATATAAAAATGTTAAAATTTGAGATGCTTCATGCAAAAATTCACCAACTTCAAATAATAATCTCAGAAGGAACAAATGGTACAAAACAGAACAGTATTGGCCGAACACATCAGCACAATTTACGGCACGCTAACAAAGATGAACATCTAGCTTCCAATTGTAAGACTTGGAATCGCTGTTGAGAAAAATTTCAAGTTGTAGTAAGGGCAATTTCAGAAAACTTCAATCATTGATGAACGCTCTTTTCCAACACCAATCCATTTCACTGTAAAATAAAATTTTATTATAATAAATACATTAATAATCATTTAAATTTATTACATAAATAAAATTAGCCTATAACAACTCTAATTGGCAGTATAACAAAAATTCTGATGCATCTTTTTGCACATAAAAATTAATTCTGGTATGTTGCAGGTATTTCATTTACTTGAACAAAAAGCTATAAATATTAAGAATTATACTAGGTTTAAAGTGATACTGTTTAATTTCATGAGATTATTTCACCATTCTTAGACAAGTGAGAAAATGTAGAAAGATATGGGATCATTCATATCTTTCTACACACTGCCAGATTAAGTTGCTTCTGTCTACATATATTAAAACACTATAAATGCCTGTAAAAATTGGATGTATTTGTTTTATAACATTAAAACATTCAAGACAGAATTTTTGAAAACTATGAAGAATGTTTTAGAACATTCTTGCAATATAAGATATCTGAAGTTCTTTACAGTATAAAAAAAGAAAATATAGAAAATATATAAATTAAATTTATTGATTAATAAGTAAAATGATTTCAGAATAACATTGCAAGTTCCAAATAGGAATGCATATTCAATGGTCAAATGCAACTGAAAATGAGAAAAGCAAGACATTTTTGAGTTTAAAAAATAGACTGCAGGCATCAAGCTATACAGGAATATATTAGAAAACATCATAGAGAGATTAAACAAGGGTTGCTACTAAGACTATGAAGTAACTACATTTCTACAGAATGCAAGATTTATAAACTATTTGTAGGCATTTTGCAAGGTATTTACACAGTTTTCTAAACTGTATTTACTGTCATTAGAAAAACATCTAAATATATTTTGATGTGTGCATATATATTTTAATATAACAAAAAGAAAACTATTTTTTCAACTGCAACCATTTAGTACTAATTGAAAAACTAAAGCCAATCTGATATTTTTAATACATTATTTTCAAAATTTTAAGATTTTATAAAGAAAATAGTAAAAGATTTGAATTTTAACTTTCTCCTTTAACCCTTAAATTATATATATTCTTCAAAATATCTTTTGCATTGGGATTGAAAGTAGAGGAGTGCTTTCCACTTATTTTTGTCCAGATGTTGTAATATAATATCTATAATTTGCTTTCAATCATACAAGTTTTCCTTCATAAGCAATAAGCATTGCACAATGGATGATACAAAACAAATTCAAAGAAATGTTAGCAAGATAATTAGAAGAGAGAAATCAACTTGACATAATGGATGAAATCGGCAACGCATACTGATATAATGAAAAAGGGAGGAAATTACAAAATTGAGAATATAAAATGGACTTTCTTCAATTAAACAAAATTAGTAATTCTATTAATAAGTAATTTATTGAAAATAGGTTATTTATGGAAAAGAATACTAACCTTTAATCCCAGCTAATTCTTCTATTGTTCTAATATATTTCTTAGCATTTTCAGGAAGATCAGAAAATTTTCTCACTTTCTCTGTGCAACTGTTCCATCCAGGAAAAGTGATGTACTCAACTTCAACTTTTTGAAGTTCAGAAGCACAAGCTGTTTGTAAATAAATAAATATTATATATATATATATATATATATATATATATATTAAAAGATATTTCCTAAGCAAAGACATTGAAATTTATGCTGTAAACTCCATAAAACACAAATTTCAATATCTCAGCATATAAAAAGTTTCTAAAGTATCAGTACAAAAAAAAAAAAAAAAAAAATGAATATTTAAGCACTTCAAGTAAAAAAAGATATGATTTATCAAAGAATTATATTTTAAGTTCCATTTTAAGAAGCATACACATAATTTTAATTTACTTATAAAATCATTTTTTTAATGTATTTGAAAATACTGATTTCAATTTCTTTCAGATTTATTTTGCATTTATACATTTACAAATATATTCTGGGAAGATTATTATTAATTAAATAATTTTCATAGTCCAAAAAGAGATGAATTATGAATTTAAAATTAAAACTTACAAGGAGGTGTCAGCAACCTCTTATTATTTAAATGGTAGGCCACACCTATTTTTATTTCTGCAAATGAGTCCAAAATATCCAGTTTAGTAACCGCAACACTGTAACAGACAGAAAGTAGAATTAATAAACATGTAAACATTTGCTATTATTGAATATAAAAATTCAGCACATTCAATGAAAGCTAATAAAAAATATATTAATGGAATAAGTACAACAATAACAAAAATCAAGATTGATCAAAGCTTGAAGTTTAGCTATAAAAAAGACTTAATTTTATCAATATTTGCCTGGACAAGTTCTCAGTTTTCATATTAAAATAATTTAGTGCTAAATAAATAATTAAAAAAAAAATCCAAACTTACGCAGTATATCCATTGATCATATTAGAGTAGCGAAGTAGAACAACATCTAACCATCCACATCGACGCTTTCTTTTTGTAGTCACACCGATTTCATTTCCCCTGGTTTGCAAGATTTCTCCCAAACCCTAAACAGCAAAGAAAACAATGAACATAAGTAGAAGGAGGGTAGGATAGAAAAACTAACAGATTTTAAAAAATTCATTAAAAGCTTTCATTGTATTACTAAATTCCCATTAAAATTAAATTAAACTAAATCCACATATTTCCAAATTACTGTGCTTTTAATTATAATACCCTAGATTTCATAACTGATAAAACTAGAAGATACCCCATCAATTAACAACTGTTCAATGTAAACATAATAGCAATGACTATTCTAAATAAAACAGACTCATTTTTATTAATAACCTCAACATTTAAAGCAAAAATGAATAAGTCAAACAATTAGATAGAATTTAAATGGCAATCATGAATGTGACAAAAGTTATTTGATTTCAACAACTCAAGTTTTATTATATGTTTCTTTCTGCTCTATTGTATCATTTCAGATAAAAATTTAACGAAGAAAATAGCAATATGTAAAAAAACTGAAACCAAAATAAATAAAGTAAGTCAAAGGTTATTAATATATACTATGTGCAACAATACAGGAAATAAAAAGGAATGTTTGAATGTATGGCAAAGCATTCCATTTGTATAAATACAATGGACTATGAAATGAATGGGTTGCAGTTGCAAGAAATTCTGTGCTGCTACTGAAACACAGGAAAATACAGGTAGATATATTTTTAAAAACATCATATTAGACCCTCGCTGAAAACAGAGTGAAAAAAATATATAGTTAGATGCAAACCATTTTTTTTTTCCTATGCCTAGTGCAACGGATTAAGTTAAAATATAGCATATACAAATTGAATCATTTAGTTTAACAGTAATTCTAAACTATTAAAAAAATAATTACATATTTGGTGGTATTTTCTGATGAAATGCACAACCTCTTTCCATGGGATTAAATACAACTCTTATAAACACAGCCTATCCAGAAATTTATTGAATAATACCAAGAAAATTATCTCAGTTATGAATAAAACACAAGGAATAATAATGTCAAATGTTTTGAATAATTACATCTTAGTGCAAAAAATAATTTAAACTCTGTTATGTAACAACAGGCAATTTCAAAAATATAGCACTGGAACTATTTAAATGGAATATTAAAATTTCTCATTTCACATAAATAATAATTACAAATGTAAGTAAATAATAATTATAAATTTGTAAAGGTTTTATTTACAATAATGTAAAGCAATATTATATAGATAAAGTATGAAGATTTGAAATTAATTTTTGAAATAGTTACCAAAGCATTTTCTAAAATGGAATAATAGTTATTCCATTTATTTATATTAAGTGTCATTATCCTTTAAAATGTATGCCCTTTTTTTTTTCATAATTTTTACTTTTATATATAATTATTCATAACTTTTACCTTTATATACTAATGCAATAATGTTTTGTAGTTTAATAGAAAAAAATGAAATATGATTTAAAATGAATAAAACTGTAAATTTTCGAGAAAAAAATAGATTTAAAGTAGATTGTCCAATTATTTATAGCTGATCTTATTATTCTCCATATCTTCAGCAAATATCTGACAACTTTTCACATACAAATATTTTGAACAACTCTTTTTAAATAACTGACTTACTATAGGAAAAATGAGTAATTTTAATGTCTTACATCCATAAGTTCTGTAGGAAATGGTCCATCACCCACTCTAGTAGAATATGCTTTTACAACACCATAGATTTCTCCTATGACTGTTGGTGGAATTCCCAAGCCTGTGCAAGCACCTCCAACTGTGCAGTTCGATGATGTTACGTAAGGATAGGTACCTAGAGATCAACAAAAACATTTCCATTAGGATGTTTTGCTATTTTATATATAACAATTAATGAGTAGCTAGAATATCACATATAGTGAAAAAACAACAACTTATATTTCACTTAATTTTAAATGTATGCATCAAACTGTTATCACAAGAATAGAACTCCAATTTCATTACATTGGACAATTCAATTTGTTTGTATAATAAATTAACTTAAAACTAAGGGAGTTGCAGCCTCTACTTACCAACTACCAAGAATCATACTGTGATTCTTTGAAATCACTATGCACTCTAAGATTGAATGCCATATGCATTACAAGTAATAAGATATTAATATATTCATTACTATAAGTAAATTTAAATTATTGCAAATTGCTTGAACTGTTAACTTTAATTTTCAATCAAAAAGGTAAAAATTTCCCGGTAGTAGATATAGGAAGAAAGTCTATTTGAAAATGTTTAAAAAACAAGACTGAATTTACTGCTTTTTTCCCCATTGCTATGATAAAATGTATTTCAACAAAATTTGTCAGTAAACATAATGTTAATAAGATTAAAATATACACTGAAGATGGGATATATTAATAAGATTAATTTACTCATGTCAATCATCTCTGCTAAAAAATATGTTTTTTTTTAAATTATACTTTATCAATAATGCAAAAGCATCCATGTGACCATCTATATATCAGTGATGAAATTATTCAATGACAATGTTCTGTATTTTGGAAAATTCTCATTCACACAAAAATGTTTTACACCTCTATTTCATTCCTCAATCTCTAAAACTAATTCTTCTCATAAATGATTCAACAATTTTATTTGTCCTTTCTTGTTTTGGATTTATAAATAGAAAATTGAAGTTCTATTCATATATATGGAGAGAGCAATTCTGGTTGATAAACTGTAATTCTCTAAAATTACACAAAATATTCAGAACAATATTTTTACAAAATATTTCTTTTCATAAATTTAATTTTTAAAAAATATTATGTTCATGTAATGAATAAAGATCTTGATTCTATAAAAATATGCATTAGATTATTTTCAATATATTAAATAGCACTTGGGCCGAGATAGATACAATTATGGCATGTAAACTGTTATAATTTAAAACTACAGAAATTTCTCCTACATTAACAATCCTCAATTGCACTATATTTTAATTAGAACTTCAATAAATTTCCCTCCAATTACAATATTTACATATAATGAAATAAAACTGGTATAATTTGTTGTCAATTATCTCAATTTACGAGTTCAAGTTCTGACAATGTGCACAAAGAAAATTTTTTAATGTGTTTTACATATATACTAGCAGTACCAGCATGACATTGCCTGTGGTAAAGCATCCAAGGGAGAAAAATTTCCTTTAAACTTGTCTAATTCTTCACCCAATATCACATGGGCATGTTATGCAATATTAAACAAACATAATATATTTAGAAATGATCAAAATTGGGTACAAAACAATTTTTATAGTCCACATTCAGAAATATTTAGACTATTAAAAAGGTAAAGATATGTCCATAGACAAAACAATCCACAAAAAATAAACAATAGAAAAGCTGTTTTAAAATTCCAAAATAAACAAATAAGTCATTGAATCACTGTTCTATAGTTGTTTATCAACTCCGCATAATTTGATATGATAATTTATATGTCTCATGCAATTTTAAAAAGAGACATTTACTTCATTCAACAGAAGGGCTCCTTCCCTAAGTTCATTATTTCTCTGACATTCACTAACAGAACATTTCTTCACTCTTTATTTTCCTTATTGCACAACAAACAAATTTTTTGGGGGCATTTAATGTGTTCCATCCAAGGTTGGATTTCCTTCCATTGTGCATAATGAGACTTGAATTGCTGTTCAAAGTCAGATATAAACAAAGAAATGTATCGCATATGCATACCACAGCTATTGCTATTTGCTCATATGCAGATTTCACGCACATACGGAATAATTAAAATCACATTTATAAAACTGCCTTTATTATTTTGATAAGACTTTAATATACTAAAACCTTTTACACTAAATTTTCTACAGAATGGTATAAATATTTGTTAACTGTTTCTGAAATTTTTGAGGTTCAAATAAACAGATGCTCTCAGGTGACTTCATTATATACTATGTATAGATATGTATAGTAATAACTTCAAAAAGAAACTTTTTAATCACAATATATTGTTTTATTTTAGATTGAAGACTATTTGTTATTTATTAAACCACTAATTGTTACTGTGACAACTATGGGATATGATGAAAAGAATATTTTTCCCCCAAATTCATAACAATAAAACTTCAATAATCAATGACAACAGAGATAGAACAGCTACATTGTAATCTTTATCTCTAGTAAAATAGTTAAGAATAAAATACCAACAAGTTTAAAAGTTAGCAACATATTTCAGTAAAATTGAAACACTATTATTCAACATTATGTGAAACAAGAATAGATTTAATAAAAGCTATTTCATTTTCTGAAATTTTCATAGCTTTGAAATGCATATTTTATATATGTATATACTGAACAGCAATTCTGTCACTGTAGTGTTCTTAACATATGTTCTTACCAAAGTCAATGTCCAAAAGAGCTGCATTGGCACCTTCAACCAAAATCCTTTTTCCATTAGCAAGAGCATCATGAAGGTAAGTGACCGTATCAGTCACAAATGGAGCAATAGCAGAAGCATATTCCTAAAAATAGATTAGACACAATGCTCTTATTTAAAGATAATTTTTTTTAAAAAAAAGTCCATTTCCTTCCTGAAGCAGTATTAAAAAATTTGGCACACTAAAAAAGAGAGAGAGAGAGAGAGAGAGCAAAGTAACTGTTATCCCACCTCAAAATAGATTTTACTTTCAAATTAACAGAAAAGAAACATTCCATATTTAAATATTACAACCTATATTATTGTAATATTTAAATATCAAGTGTTCTCTTTTCTGTTAATTTAACAGTAATACTTATTTTGGTTATTCTAATTAAATATGTTTTAAGAAAAATCCTTAATACAAATGTTTTTTAATTAATTTTTATAAATGCAACATAAGTTGGAGAAGCAAAAATTAAAAATCAAAGGAATGCACACTTACTTTATATTTCTTAACTTCCTGTTCCATGTCAACGTTTAAACTAGGATGCTGATTCATATAGCTTCTCAAAAGATTTCTGAATCTGAAATAATTAAAATGATAAAAGAAAGGATAACAGAAAAGTAATTTTAATATCAAGGATGAAGTTTTCAATCTTAATTAAAAGTATCTCAAACCTCTTCCAAACTTAAGAATTACATACTTATTTTGTATCAAAATCTTTTTAACCGTCATATATTTTTAACATAAAATTTTTCAAACATATTAACATTCAGTAAGTTAAAGGAATATTAACCCTATTTAATATAATAATGAATTCAGTATATTTTTGACATTAAGATATAATACTTAAAAAAATTTTTTAAAGTGAAACGGAATTTTAATTAATTTCTTCATATTTAACACTCCTTTATAAAAGAATTACAATTATAAATGCATTATTAATATGCAACACTGCTTATTTAAACCATAAGAGCCCATACCATTTTTCATGTTAATTCACCTAACGGCTTCATTTTTCAAGCTATATTCGAGCTTTTCATCAATACAGACCCTAAAATTTTCAACCACGAAAAAGTGATAGCTCAATGTTTAAGTATTTTGACTCATAATGGCAAATTAAATAAAGACCAAGTCAACATATACAGCAGATCTTCAATGAAAACAAGACAAGCATCTTCCTGATCAAGATGCACTCGTTTACACAAAAGCAACATGCCTACATACATGAGTCCAAGACATAAAAATACAACTCTGAACGAGTGTATAAGCATAAAATTAATTTTGTAAGTATAGGAATTTGTAATACTTTATCAATAAGGAAAAAAAAAGACAAAATAATGACTCCATTTATCCAAATGGAAATTCAATCCCATAATAAATCTATAAGAAAATACCAAATTATTAGATTAATACACCACTCATTTTATTGTTATATTTCCTTTCAAAAGTCAAATATAATATATGTATTCTAAGAAATAAATAAGTGCACTGATGTTATAAGTTTGTCAGAAATTCTAATATCTACATTCTTTTAAATTTAAAATAAAAGAATGACGAATGAAAAAGTATACTTTAAAGAAACGAAAAGAATAAAAAAAGCAAAGCAAGCAATGATTTTCTATTATTCAAAATATAGGAATAGAGGTAATGTTTTGAATTAGAATTTTTTCAAAAGCAGTTGATAAACTTAAAATATTATAAAAGGAATTTTGTCTTGATATACTTTCACAAGATAAGCACATGTATAAAGTTGCTGAATACCACTTTTTTATGTATTTTTTAAAGGCAATTAAAATTTCACAGAATATCCAAAGAATGAAAAAATCTATAACCAAAAAATAGAATATACAAGATAAGACACAAATGGAAAGATACAAAACTTGCTTCAAAGTAATGAGTTTTATGAAAATAATAAAGAAATGCAGAAAAAACAAAGAAGATAAATGTCCAAATCACTAATATTTACAGCAGAAAATTATATTAACTGGAGCTTAATATTGAGAAAGGAAAAATAAAATTTGATAATTCTAAAATTTAATCATTTGTAACCTTAATATTATTCATCTATGCATATAGAATAAAATTTGTATGTTGGAAAAAAAACCTATCCTGCAAATCCATAAAATAAAACCTACTCATTATCCCCACTGTCTTTTTTTAAAATTGTGTTTTGGAACTTGCTCGTTAGTCATTATTAATTTAGAATCTTAAGGATGCAGATTCTCTTTTCAGAATTTAAATCTAAGAGTTTCAACATAATTGTTCTTTTCAGAGAAAATAATTGCTAAATTAATTAAACACAAACAGTATTTAAAAACCAGTATTTCATTCCCACTTACTTTTCCTCAAAGACTGAGAAGTCCCCGAGAAGATCAGCCAGGCGTATGCCGCTACGACTGGCCTGTGAACAAGGGGAGAGGAACAAAAGTTATTCACGTCAGTAGAGGCCCCATGGACCTCTCAAACAATAATATTCAGTAAAGGGTGTAAAATTACTGGACTTACTTTTGAAGAATAGGTGGGTCCAATACCCTTCTTGGTGGTCCCAATACTATAGAAAAAATTATGTATATGAATTTATCAGAAAGATATTTCAAACAGGGATTAAGAATACAAAAACATTTTATATGTAGTTATTTTTAAACAATTCAAAATTAGAAGATTTTTATCACTTGCACTAAATATTTAAAAATTTATTTTTAATGTTATCATGAATACTGAAAAAGAAAAAATTCTCTAAAAAGAACAATGAAAAACACATTTTCACATTCTATAAAATTCAAATAATTGGTAGAAAATATATACTTGATTGAATAATTTTACAAAAGTTATGGTAAAAATGTATACCATATCATTTTTTAGGATATTAATACAAACTGTAATCATTAAAACTAAAGCAGATGCAATTTTTCAAAGTGTTTATGGATGATAAATTCCACTAACCTCAAAGAAAATGTATATTTAAAAATAAAAATACTTTCCTTACAATTAGAAATTTTAGAAAACAAATTACTTAACTATTTTATTCAAAAAATATAATATTGCTTAAGAAACTTTATTTTATTAAATACTAATTACGAAGAAATGAAAGAATTGTAATTATCTGTATAACTGATATCTCAAATGAAGTCAGACAGCCAGAAAACAAGATAAAAATAATTATTAAAAAATATGTTATATATAAACTTCAATACAAAGAATGTCTATTATATACATTTCTGCGGGTAAGATTAAACATATACAAATACTTATACCTATTAGCTGGTAATTATTTATGACATTTTTCTATCCAATAACTATGCACATGAATAAAAATACAGCACTTAACATATTTTGATAAATCTTAATTTGAAAGGCATTTATAAACCGATAAAGATTTATACTTCTTATTTTCAGTAATATGAATAGCAAAGAAAATATAATATTTTTACTAACAAAAATGGAGGAAATCAGAGAAAAATTACAACTATGCACATGCTTGCAAGAGCTAAATGTTATTTTTATTAAAATATTGAATAAATTAAATATTAGCAATAGGCTGATACCAAAAATGAAAACATTCAAACCTTTTATTTCCTTTCTCCAGTTCTTGAAGACCATCTACAGTTTGATGAAAATCAAATACTGAAAGATTAAAAGGCATAATTTTACTTTAATATACAACATTTAAACAACAGTTTCTTTAATACAATTTCTTTTTTAATACTCAATCAAGTTTCCTTTCCAGAAAAAGAATTTATTATCTCAATCTATGACCTTTTTTAAAAAAAATAGTTATTTAAAAATCCACCAACATGCCTCAAAATATATGAGAAAACTTTTTAAACACCAAAAATATTTCTAGTAAGTGCTTAAAACAGTATAAATATTTCGTTATTTAAGAAAAGAAAAAAAAAATCATTACATAAGTGGAATAATATTTTTAAAATACAATGTGTTTTGGAGAACATTAAATTAGAATTTCGCAAAGTCTCACACAATACTGACTTTTAATACTTAAAACTAATACTACTTTCCCCTTTTCACTAATTTATAATTTGTTTTGCCTTGAAAACTTAAGTTTTCTCAAGAAACAAATTGTATAAATAATTACCATGTACAAATAAAATCCTTATATTACAGAATGGCATTAAGTAGAACCTATCATTATGGCCTCAAAAAATATTTAACGAAAAGAAATCGAAATTTTAGAAATATTCATAATGAAATATTTTCATTACAAATCTAAAGATTTGAATGAAAAAAATGAACTAAAGTTCTATTAACAGAATCAAGTTTCCTCAAATTCTTTTATGAATTACTAAGAAATATTTTCATGCTTAGAATAATTCGATACAGTTTTATTTGTCTACATTATTTAATAAAAAATAAATAAGACTCACTCTTATGGAGGTTTATATCTTAAATTATAATTATACTGAAAATGATCTAACCCCTTTAAGCTTACAAGCTCAGTCGAAAAGAAAAGGCAATTTGATAAATTTTTACCTATGTGTGCTCTGTCTGAGATGAAAACTCTGCCTTCAAGGTCAGCCAACCCTTTATCTTCATTCTTTTTTAGCTCTTCAAAGAACTGGGGTAAATTGATGACCACACCATTACCTAAGGAAGAAAAGCATTAAAAGAAATTATTTCATAAGGAAGAAAACTTTCTAATAATAACCGATTGCTCATTCTTAACAGAAAAAAATCATTTGCAAACAGATTAACTTTTTGATAATAGTTCTAATAATATTTCTTTTCAAACATCATTTATTGAAAACCATTTACAAAATAGATGTTTTAATTATCTACCAACTGAATCTACCATTTGTAAGATGTTTTCAAAAATAAGCTTTTATTCCTTCTCTTAGTTACCTTTCTCAAATAAGCCACTTTCATAGAATTAATAATAAATTGATGGAATCTTTAATGCACAGTATGAATTGAACCTAAATTATTCCAAATTAATGCACTCATAAATAACATTTATTTCCAGAAAAAGCAAACACAATAGAATCTCTAGAAGTAAAGAAAAGAGTATTTCAGCTGCTTCCAATTTAATTAGTCTTAAGTTAAGGTGCTAATTACTTTAAAAAAAATATTTAGCATTTGAATAATTTTGAAAAAGCAATTTACACATATCCTTAAGCTACAAGAATTATACCTTTGGGTAAATTGTTGCTGAATCGTTATGCCATTTAGTCAAAAAATCTTTTTCGGTGATAATTTATTAAAGAATGCTTTACAAACACAATTGCAAATTAATGTAATTTATTAATACGGGTTTTACATTTGGTTACAAATTAAAATTTGAATTGTTAAATGAAACATCGAAACATACTTAAGTAAAACTTACCAATAATCGAAATGCATTTTTTGTGTACAACTCCACTTGGTAAAATGTGAAGATCATATTCATTACCTTCAACTACAACAGTGTGGCCGGCATTATTACCACCCTAAAATAAAAATAAGGCATTATAGCAAGAAAGAAGAGCGAAGTTGCCAGATTTGATATGCCAAGTTCTTTCAAATTAAATCTTATTTATCTTTCAAAAAAATTGTTTTAATTTTCATGATTTTATTTAAAATACAGTTAACAATAAGCATTAATATTAGATTTGCAATATAATTGGAAAAATATGCAGATGGTGTGCAACGCTCATATCGTTTTTAGCTTTTCCTACATATCCTAAGGGTGAAATTGGGAGAAAATATAGTTGGAAATTTTATTAATGTCTGCAAGAACACTAAAAAAATTTGTATTTTCCTCTTTTTAAAAAATAATTATTTTCAATAAAAATTATTAATAACCTCATGAGGAAAAATTCAATTTCATCCTAAATTTAATTATTAAACTAAGAAAAGAAAAAGGAAAGAAAAAAAAGAGCAAAATGTAAGTAAATAAAAAAAATTAGTCTGGTTTTTAAAAAATATCAACTAAGCCCTTCCAATCATTACTAAGCTCCTGGTTGGGTAAAAAATAATAGGAATTAAAAGCCCTTTCAGTTTTAAAATGGCAAATTGTCTTCAAATTACTTTTATTCTTTAATTATCAATATCATTCATCACTCAAATAACATTGTTTGAAATTTCATTAGTAGTGAATAAAAGATTCTGAACAAAGATTATATATTTATGTTTTTATTTCAACTGAAATAGCCAATTTCTGCTTAATATAAAGAAAATTTTGAAAAATATAAATTGCCAGCAGACACCATTAATTAAAAAAACATATTGCCCATATATCAAATTATTTATTTTAAGCTATACTGCTAAATTCCTCCAATTTTCAAATATAACGTACTGAAATTTTCAATTTAATCTGAACAGATAAATTCAAAAGTAAAATGAAATCCAAGTAAGACTTTGATTTATACAAATAAGTGAACACTAAAATATAAATACCTAGAATGTTAAATCATTATTTGTTGATACTCCACAACTTAATGATTATTATTTTCATATAAAAAGTATAGATGTATTGAGAGAGAATTTGAAGGTCATCAAGAATTTTACAATGTACATTAGAAGAAACATAACGAATATATGGAAATAATTACTTTATACAATTCAATTACACATAAAATTACATTCCTTTTCTCTACAGCAATACAGTCTCACTCCAAAAAATTGCTATATGAACAGTAAAAAAAGTATATTGTTATGTTATTTCATATAGTATTTAGAGCTTTGTTACCATCATGTGACAGTTTTTGTTTTGATCTACTAAAGTTGAACACCTGCATTATGTTAACCTATTTTTATTTTAAATAGATTAACAATTTAGTCAATGACCAAAAGTCCACGTGGATAATCTTTTGCGGTTTTACACATTGTCAGTAAAAAAACAAAGCACTGCACATAATAAAACAGAGAAACAAGCAAAAGAAAACCAAACAGTTTAATGAATTTAAGTCGTGGGCACTAAAAACGTGGTTACTTGAACCAAGTAAAAAGCCGGTTTCATACTGTTCGATCATGTGCTCTATAAAGTTATAATCTTTAATAATAACAAGCAAACACAAAAAATGTGAGTTTAACTTGAAAATATTTCATTTAAGAGGTAAAGATGTGTTTGAAAGTCATACTTTCACTAAACAAACATAATTTGAATCGCACTTACTTGACACCTGCAAACTATATCCATTCCAGATGCAAGCATGTCTACAACTTTGCCTTTTCCTTCATCGCCCCATTGGGCCCCCAGTACGACAGTGACTTTAGAATGCATCTCTGTCTTCAACTTTTTAGGATTCGAATGACCATTTACACTCATACCGATATTAAATTTAAAGAATCGAAGTTCAAAATTATGTCGCCCTCAAAGATGACCTTCGCATTAAAGCGCAATATTTCAAAAGAACGTGATTTGTTCCTGATGAACTAAACTCCACCTTTTTTTTGTGACGTCAAGACTACGATAGAATGACGCACAAGAGATTCGTAAATAAAATGAAACAAGATGAAGTCTCATCTGAAACTTGATAAACAGTTATCATTCAGAAAATGATTCATTGATTGTTTATTTCTCTTTCATCTCTCGGCGCAAGGATCTTTCATATCCACATTACACAAAATTTTCGGGGACAGAAATCCTTAATAAAGCTCTAAAGATTTTAATCTTATTGTTTACTTAACTATATTGATTAATTTAGAAATGAAGCATAAGAATGAGTGTTCGATACATAATTATCGAATTAGTTTGTTTAATAGCGAATTTCTAATATTAAACTTTCTAGTGAGTATCTTATAAACATTCAGCGAGGAGCAAAGTAAGGCAAACATTCACGACTTTAAAAAGCACGGTTAAAAAAACGATTTTAATTCAGAAATTGCTTTAAAAAAACACTAAAAATCGATTTCATTCAGAAATTCTGCATAAAATAATAATTGTTATAGATTTAAATCTGCAATACATCAATGCATCATTTTATTCAAATTACCATTGATAAGCAACTGCTAAATTAAATCTTTTAAGACGAGTAATCTGGTTTTATTTAAATTTTTAGATTAACTTTTGATTTTGAAGAATAACTGGAAAAACTAAGCCAATAACTGCCAATTCAAATTCTGTTACGACACCCACAGTAGAGCATTTCACTCGTGTGGAACTGGATTTTTTATCAATACTCCCAGAACCATGAGATTACCTGAAAGATTTCTAAAATGGGGGAAAATCCCTTTGTAATGAGCTTGAAATTCAAGGAAAACAGTGAATGTTTGAACAAGATCAAAAATTTATTTTCACATAGAATTGCATTTTAAATAAAAACTAGTCGAGAAAATCATGAATCGTTCAACTATTGAGCAACTTCACACTTTTTTACTGTAGCTGACGCTATAATGATGCGAGGTAAGACCGCTACTCTATTTATCGATTTGAATTTTTTTCTCTATATAAACTTTGAAAATTTATGCTTAGAGGCTGACTTAATCTTATTAACGCAAAAATATTGCAATATGTATTTTTAAGATGATTAATATTGTGAATGTTTTGTATGCATCTAGTGGTTATCTTAGTAATTGTAGAGATTTTTATGTTTAGGAGTGTCAATTTTGCAATATGTATAGAGAAAATATTTGGAAGGGACCAATAGAATTTCAAAAACACACGATATAGAATTTTACCCTGTTTTGGGATGAAAAGATGTGGCAAAAAATATCAACTGTCATGCAAAATTTCGAGAATGTAGTTTTAAATTTAATAATGGAAAACGATGAAACACATGAGTTTTTTTGTTGTTGTTTTTTTGTTTGAGACAAAAAAAAGATTTTTTTATACAGTACACACTCGAATATACGGCTCCCACACTATTCGGCCTAATTTTCTTTATCGTAATTAATTTAAGAAAGCAATACTTCCTTCAAGTTCCTTGCTTCCCGCTTTATATGCCATGGCAGTGTTGCCGAAGCAGTCTAACCCTGCACCAGTCGCGCTCTATAAAGTCACTTAAAAGGTCGCGCGGATTACAATTGTAGTCCATTTTCAAATCAAAATAAAACTCCAAAATAATTAATCAACATTCTTTAATCAACTTTAAACATAACAAGGCACTTCTTCTTAATTATTTTTTAAACATCAAACTCACTTAAAGTTACTATTGTGACGCTCGACCTGTGCAGGATTAAGAGGATGTAGTGACGGATCGAACCTGCGATGTTCGGGTTTGAATTCCAGTAACTTATCCATTCGGCAAAAGCGAACGCTTATGTCTAGTGGCTGTTACTGGTTTATTAACCCGTTTATGCCTAAGAATAAAAAATGGAATTTTTGCATGAAATTTCTATATGTTAGGTAAAAAAATATAATAAAAATAACTTTTATGTGAAGGGAGTTCCAAAAACGGAACAGTAGGCATAAATGGGTTAAGATAGCACAATACTCTCCTACCAGTGAGTCTTTAGACACCAGCCATCTTTATAGCGCCAAGCCATATGGCGAGTGAAGAGAGCTGCTTTGGTACCGCCACGCATTATGGTCGAGTGAAGAGAATTGTTGCTGCGTCAAAGAAGTCTGACGACTTTGATTAGGTTGCTTTTGCTGCGGATAGGTGGCGTCACAACTGCTGTTTGAACGTTCATATATCTAAGTCACCTGTGTGGCGGTTGTGTTGGCGGAATTGCGTAGGTTAAATTCCTCCAAGGATCGAACCTTCGATGTCCGGGTTTGAAGTGCAGTAACTTATCCATTCAACAAAAGCGAACGCTAATGTCAAGGGGCTGTTACTGGCTTACTAAGACGTCACCACAAGGGCTTTGCTACGATCCTCCAACATATAGCTTGCAAAATGCAAATTGTGACTGGAAAAGAATAGCTTTCTGCTCGTTGTTCATTGTTTTGTCAGAGTGTAATGGACCTTAGTTGTTGCCGCTGTTCCTGGTTATGACTAACAGTACATATAGGATTCCTAAGTTGTTCACTGTGAAGTGTATCGGATTCATGTTAAAAAGTGAACAAATGATATCCTTTGACTTACTTTTCTCAAATAAATCCTTGCAGTGCAGTATATATACATACATAAAGTACCAGTACAGAGTCTTCTATTTTGACTTGACTCGCTTTACTGGCAAATGCTTCTATATTTCGCTGGACTTCGGCCAAATTCACATTCTACGTGGTGTGAGATGAATAGAGGAACCTAGTGTTCAATAAGAAGTGAGAAAATACATATGATAACTGTGGGGTTTGGTGCAAAAACGTTGTCTTCTGGCATTGGTGGATAAAGATATGCTTTCATAGGCTTAACCGACTTTTTTGCTATCCGGATTGTCCTTTCACAACATTTAGCCGGATATTCAGGAATGTATCGTATATATTTTCCTTTTTTCTTTCTGATAGTATAAAATCAAGTGTAAAGAATTTTTTTAGAAAAGGCCCTGTAGTAATGAACACGGGTAATGTTGGTTAATAAAGAAAACATCTTACTTCTACAATATTTTAAATAACTGATAATGCTTATTGGCCCAAAATGTCCAGCAACGCTAGTATATCTTTATGGTATTGTCTGACTTCCAAAATATCTCAGAACTGTGTAAGAAAACAGACATATAAAACATTGATTATTCCACATTTTTAAAAGTCGCAATGCCTGTTTTTTAAGAACGTGCAAAAAACTTCAGGAAAAGCAAGAAATGTGTTCATTTTACTCTTTCATACAGAGTATTACAATCCTTGAACCTAGATTATCAATGCCTTTCAAAAGGATGCACAACAACAAACCCTTATAAAGTCTTTTTTGCTATAATTGGAAATGAACTTTATGCAAATGAATGCAATAATGGAACAATTTATAATCCCAAATTAAATCATTCTGCTCTTTTAAGTGAGCGACAAAGAAATTATGCCCGATAATGATAAAAAATAATAAGACACCGATTCTATGAAAACGCCTCTTCTAAAATTTACATATATAGTGATAATTTGTCAAAGCACAAAAAATGTGTAATGTTATCTGGTATGCAGTTTTAATAATATTTACCTGGTCGTGTGAGAAATGTAATTGAAAGTTATGCAAGAGAAGTAATTAAGTACCATGAAATCATTACCACACATCTTAGTCCCTAATAGACAATTTTTATGAAAATTACAGTTGAAGTGAAAGACAAATTTTATCTGAAAAACAAATGTGACCCTGGATGAAAGATCAGGCCTTTCTTTTTCTAGAAAAGATAAACTGTTTGGGAAAGAGAAAAGTCTGAACTGCAAAGAATAACAAAAATTCGCCAATGAGTTCGATAACAAGTGTTTTTAACTTGAACGGATACCTTAAGTAAATTCGTAGATCAAGAGACTAAGAAAAGTCGAAAGAAATTTTAAAAAATCCATTTTGAATATTATTTTTTCATCATAGAGCATGAAACGTATTTAAAAAAAAAAGTATTATTATCGCGAAAAAATTGATTCTCGAAACGTATAAAACTTTCCTACTTTTTCATCTTCCCAGCATCGAAGAAATTAATTTTTAGAAATAAACCAAACACGATAAATGAACTATATGCTGATATGATAATTCGACATTTGGTGTGCAATTTTCTCCACGCAACTGCAGATTTGTTCCCCGGTGGCCTGGTGATAAGATCTCTTCTTTGGAACTGGTGTGTTTCAGGTTGGAGGTCCAATTCCATTGAAGAATCGCAGCGTAAGCCGATACGGTGCATGCTGAATCTGTCGGTGCCAATGGCCCTCCCTCTCATGTGGTGTGGAAGTTTGAAGAAGGGGTTGCCAGCTCAGATGAAGTCATCTGACCGCGGTTCAAAATGACGTGGTCCATCTAGTTTTGCTTCTAGCCCTTTGTTAGTAGTAGTTAAGTCTTTTGCTAGTAGCCCTAATTTTGCTTCAAAAGGGGATGTTAATGAAACTAAACTAAACTAAACCAAACCAAACCAAAATTAAAGCAACTGCAGATTTACCTCAAAGTTAGAAACGGAAAGGTAGAGTCTAAATGTTCAGCTCTGGGCACTAACTCAATGAAAAAACAAGTAAGTTAGATAAAATTTACTGCATGCTCTTGTTAACAGATGCATAAATCCATATTAAATGTTGAATCGTATTCGTAAGAAGTTAATGAAATTTCTAAAATCTACTGATTGAACAGAACGAGTTTCAGTACGCGATCTAATCACAAAAGCTGCATATCTGTGTTTAATATTGCGCTTAATTTGACCAATGACATTCTGAATGCAAAATCAACACATTTCACCAGTATTCTATAATATCTCTACCTGTTAAATACTGTTGATAATTCTCTTGTGGCGATTTACTTGTTTATTTCAGGAAATCTTTTGGATCTTTTGCAAAATCGAGCACACCGAGTACACAGGTTAAATTGAGTGATAAGGTTTTTGGAAAATCGGGTAATCGAAAAAATTCATTTTGAAAATCAAGTAATTTATTTGGAAAATCGAAAAGTTTGCATTGAAAACTCTTGGTGGAACAATTATACCATATTTGTAACAGATTATGAAGAGCATGGAAGAAATTTGCATTGAAATTTATTTGGAAAAATCAAGTAATCTAGCCTTTGGAAAATTACATCGTACCTTTAGAAGAAATCTTTTGGGTCTTTTTAGTTTTTTTTTTTGGTAAATCGAGAATTATAACTTTTGCTCATAACATTTGAAATTTTCTTAATGCATGTATAATTTACAGAGCATTTTACACATGAAATCTTTCATGTTGAAACAATTCAGTACACTATAATAAAGAGTGAATTATTATCCTCTAATACTGATAGTACAAGATTGCATTCTCTTCCATCGATTGACTCATCTATATAAATAAAAATGAATGTTTGTCTGTATATATCTTATACAATGCCATACTGCTCATCCGATTGCGATGAAACTTCGACTACTTATTACTTACAATTACGGGATGATAATAGGCATAATGCAAACATCTAAAGAATAAAAAATATTTTTCAGATCCATTTACCGCATCTATTAACCATGAATCAACCACCAAATAACTCGCCAAAGAGATACAACGGATTCAGTAAAGATGCTGAATTCAAGCTAGAGGTTCATATTTCGTAGTTATTGTAATTTCAATGTAAGTCTGTCTGAGGTAATAGTTTTATTAGAGAGTGTACCAGAAAGTTTCAGGGGAACCACTAATATAGGTCTGAAATTTTAACTAAACAATTAATAAAATTTTCGCATTTTTCGCAGTCACTTCCGAAAATATTAAAGTACAGATAATTTTGTTCCATCCTAGTTTTTAAAGAATTGTCTTTTCAAATATATTAAAGATCTTATGGTATAAATATATTTTCTATGTTTAATAAATTTTTTAAAAATATTTAATCCCATTTTTTAACATTAAACTTGAGCATTCTGAACGAATAGGAAATGAATCACGAGATGCAATAAATAGTTTCTTTCCTTACCATTTTGAAAGATCACCAAGCTTTGCAATTCTAAAAGAACACACAAATCAGATACATAAAAATGAATACTTGTTTACAGAATATAATAATAAAAATTAAAATAAATATTATTTACTCTTCTTCTTTATGTATCCTTCGATTTCAATGAATATATTCATCGCCTGCAAGAAAATAACTATCATTCTTTATTAAACAAGAGAACTATATCAAATTCAAATGATATTTCCTAATTTTTTTTTGGCAACAACGCGTCGGGTACCAGCCAGTATTCTATAACTTCTCAGCAAGTTAAGTACTGTCAATACTTGTCTTCTATAGTGACAGTTATTAAAGAGGTCGTGAAACATTAGTCATCATAAATATTTAGTAGCTGAATCTCGTATTCCCATTTCGTGTTTCAGTAAGCCATCTAGTCATACAAACTGCATATCTGTGTTTTGTTTGGACATAATCTAAATACAGATATTCCGAATGAATAGTCGGTCTGAGAGAGAAGGAGAAAGTATCGATGTTCCTTTATGAGATGCTTCTAAGCACAACAAAATTAAATAACTATTGTACTTATTGCAATAAAGTGTATGAAGGAGGTGAGCCTATAGTTTAATATATTAAAAGTTAGGTAGGGTGGGTTTTATTGGCGCAAGGCCCAACTCTGGACAAACTGCGCCATCCACAAGGATTTCTAAATAATTCCATTATAAAGTGTGTAAATGAGAGAAGGATGGATGGGTTGTAAAAATGTCAAAAGTTGAGAAAATCTACGATTCAAAACAATTCGACAGAAGAATAAAAATAAATCTCAAATGTTAAATGCTATGAAAAAAAAAAAAAAAAAACCAATGACTTTTTAAAAGTCAAAAAGTTTTGCTTGAGGTTTATCACACACTCGGTCTCGTAAATTTGAAATAGGCGAATGAATGTGAGTTAAACGATCTGAAGTAAAATTAGGACATTAAGTAAGAATATGTGCTACAGAATGGATCACTCGACAGTTCGTACAATGAGGGATTTGTTCACCAAATTACGAATGTCTATAAGTGTATCTTGTGTGTCCAATACGTAGAAGAATTAATTTTACATCTGCACCTCGGTTCGGTTAATTGACCACATATTTAATTTTGGTTAAATAGCACGTGTTTCATTATCAACCTGCACGTCTCAAACTTCCATCCACTTTACATAAATTTAATCATTAAAGTATCCGACTACCTTAAAAACGCCAGTTACCGACCCTATTGGTGACCACATTAAAAAAAATTCTTATTATTTCTTGTCGTTCAGACTTTTCTCTTCCCAAAACAGTTTATTTTTTCTTAGAAAAGGAAGGCTCCAACCAATCATACAGGGCCACATATTTTTCAACTAAAATTTGTCTTTCACTTCCATTTTCTCAACACTTTAATTTTCATAAAAATTCTTCACTGTTAACATGGTATCCCCAAAACTAATAGAAGTAGTTATGTAAAAATTTCAGCGTGTAATTTAAAAAGGGCAAAGAAATAAGCCCAAAGTTTGATTGTTGGCGAAATACTTTTTCATTTATAGGTATTTTTAGAAAAATTAAGTTGTGAATTGATGTAATATAGGCATATATACGCATATTTTTACCCATAGCTTCTTTGCATCTCAAGCGTTTTTTTTAAATTTTGGTTCATTTCATTAGTCAGTATATTCTATAACTTGAGTACAAAGGAAAATAAGATTGCTGCATAACCATTTCGTGTAGAGTGTTAACCATTTTAGTTAAATTTCATTCAAATTTACAACACATTTTCCCGTTTATCAAAATATATTATATTTTCAAATGTTTTTCTATTTGTAGTGTTTATTCATCTAAAAACCATAAAAATTTTCTAAAAAATCAAAATTTTGAAATTTTTTCCTTTGAACGTAGTCGGCTACCTTAAGAATAAATCTCAAAGATAATATTAACATACTATACAATTTTCTAATAATAATTTTTTAATATTTATTTTGCATTCAAAGAACAAAAACTTAACTTTCAAACAAACAAACAAAAAATTAAAGAAGTCCTTGAGGAAGATAACAAAGTTCTGTTTTGCTGTAAAGAGACTTAGCAGATGATGGGATATTTTTTTCGCATGATAAATTTAAGGTCCATAAAAAACGAAAATGAAATTCCTTCTAGCAAATTTCCATGCGTAAAAACAGATAAGAATTATTTTCTTTTTTTCCTATTCCAGAGTCCGAAATTTATCCCCTTCCAGTCCATTCTTTTTTCTTAGATAAGAGGCCACATGTTCTAAAAATAAATCGAATTCTTAAAAATAAGGGAGCGATGATAAATGCTAAGTTTCCTTAACGAATTGTTCTCAAAAACAACAAAATAATGAGAAAATATTAATTTTTGCTAAATAAATTAATTTTTGATTCAGTACGAAAATGTTGTTTATTGATAGCGATTTGATTAATATAAAACCTTAATTAGAAACAAAAATAATTTTAGTATGCTTTCAGTACTTCTTATTTGCTTTATTAACAATAAAAATAAATCCAGTTCCTATCATCTGCATAGGTAGTAGAATCCTGATTGGATGAGAGTTTGAAAAAATTATTAAAAAAGAATCAATATGCATAAATTAAAATGAATGTGTTGTCTGTATGTCTCTTATGCCTTCCTAAACCGTTCATCCGATTGCGATGGAACTTGGTCAGCTTATTGCCTACATCTACGAGATGGTTATAGAGGTGATCTAAAATAAAAATTCGGATCTCAACCGCATCTATTCACCAAGGATTCATCTTCAAATATCACGCCGTGGAGACAACAGATTCAGCAGAAATGCTAAGTCCTAGTTAAAGGTTAATATTTTGTAGCTTTGGTACACAAACGTCATGCAAGCCATTCTTAGAAGTAACAACTTTGTTACAAACTATACGAGAAAGTTTTGGGAATGTCAACACTGGGTTTTTAAATTTTTATTAAATTTCAGTGTTTTTCGCAGTAACCACCAAAAATATTGTAATACAAATAATGTTGAACCATCTTAATTTTCAAAAGTTATCGTTTCAACTATATTAACGATTTTATGGTATAAATATATTTTCTATATTTAATCAATTTTAAAAGAAACTATTTTAATCAACTTTTCTAAAATTAAACTTGAGAGTTCGGAACGAATCACGAGATACGATAAATAGTTTCGGGAAAAAAAGTAGGCTTTCAAAAAATTATTTAAAAAAATGAACTTCTTTTTTTGTTTAAAAATATATTTAACAATTTTTATGGCTTCGATATTATAACAATATATTATATCATTTATACTATAACAATATATTTTATTTTAACAATATATTTATTTTTTTAGCAAATTTGTGTCTTCGATTGCAATGATCGGCCAATTTATTTGCTTTCACATTTGAAGTTTCAAGGGCTTAGTAAATTCTGTTCTAATCCGTCTTCCTGATTCTACCAAGATATATCGTACGTAGAGAGTAATGTTTGCATTTATTCTAGATTTGGTTGCTAAGTGACAAAACTTTCCGTCGATGCTTTCCGAAACACAGATTAAGGAACTGATTTCTGTGACTGATTGTGTGTGTGCAACATAACCCAACAGATGGCCACAAGAATATTCCAATGATTTCCCGATTTATTTTGAGTGACCTTCGAGAATTAACATCATTATACATAAAATAATTTAAAAGTTCATGAAACAGAAATGAAATTTGAGTGCTTTTGTATATTAAATGAACATTTATATCGCATAGAACTTTATAATTAAAATCTTTTATAACGGAAAAATAAATTTAGAAGCATAATTATTGATGAAAAAGGTATTATATTTTGGAAAATAAGTTTTGTAACTGATTAGCTGGAACTCGGCGCGTTGTTACCACATAAAAGAATAATAATAAATGCAATCAATCAATAATTTTACACTGTTTCAACGAAATAGGATGAATGATACAGCAGAATATAAAATACGAACAAACAATACTCATTTTATATATTAGATTTGTGTATTCTTTAACAATTGTAAAACTTGTTCTTTCAGAACGGTAATGAAATAATATTGCATCTCGTGACTCGTTTCATATTCGTTCAGAATTCTCATTTTTAATTTTAGAAAATGCGATTAAAATATTTTCTTTTAAAATGGATTCAACATAGAAAATATATTTATACCATAAAATATTTAATATAGTTGGAAAGATAATTTTTGAAAATTAAGATGTTGAAACATTATTTGTACTACAATAATTTTGATGATTGCTGCGAAAAATGCTAAAATTTAATGAAAATATAAAACTACCTATGTTGGTCTGCACAAAACTTTCTCTCATAATCTGTCATAAAGTTGTTACCTCTGAGAATGACTTGCATGACATTTGCGTACTGTAGCAACAAAATATTAATCTTTCACTTGCATTTAGAATTTCTGCAGAATCTATTGTCTCCTCGGCGAGTTATTTGGAAATTAATCTTCGATAAATTCATACTGTTCAGATTCTAATTTATTTATTAGTATTTTTTTTTGTTGCTGAAATTTTAGATAATTTTGCTATCCCTATAACCATCCCGTAGGTGTAAACAATAAACTGGCCGAGTTTCATCGCAATCGGATAAACGGTTTAGGAAGGCGTAAGAAACATACAGGCAAACATTCATTTTTATTTATATACACTGATGGAAAAAAAAAAATCCCAACACTAGGAAGGAGCTGTGCTAGATAAACGAAATTTGGTAGGCGTGTTTATACATCTGAAAGATGACGTCGATTCAAATTTCGAGCTACACGCGTAAGTGTGGTGCTAGTAGCGACACTATGAACATGCAAATGAGGTTTGCTTTAAATAAGCGCTGTAAGGTTCGTGATCGTTATTTACAGTTGAGATTTGACGTAGTGGGTTAATGTTAGTCAAGGATGCCTCTGAGAAAACGAAGAAGCCATTATTAACAGCTCACAGAGTTTGAACGAGGTCGTGTTGTACGGCTACGAGAAGGTGGGTTTTCTTTCCACGATATTGCTGAAAGACTTGGCAGGAATGTATCCACTGTGCATGAGTATTGGCGGCAGTGGTCAAGGG
This sequence comes from Argiope trifasciata, assembly GCA_026543055.1. NCBI lineage: Eukaryota > Metazoa > Arthropoda > Arachnida > Araneae > Araneidae > Argiope > Argiope trifasciata. The sequence continues at coordinate 262,395 of JAPMOQ010001638.1, forward strand.
AAGGTACTGCCTCAAGAAGACCAGGTTCCGGGCGGCCACGTGGTACTACTGAGAGGGAAGACCGTCGTATTCGGCGTATGGCTGTGGCTAATCGTACTGCGTCTGCAGCTGAAATTCGAGCTGCAGTTGGTACCACAGTGACACAACGAACTGTTACAAATCGGTTACTTCAAGGACAGCTCCGAGCCAGACGCCCTGTACAGTGCCTTCCACTGACTCCAAACCACTGCCGTTTGCGATGTGAGTGGTGTCAAGCTAGAGCTCATTGGAGGATGGAGTGGAGATCTGTTGTGTTTTCTGATGAAAGCCGGTTCTGCCTTGGTCTCGGTGATAGTCGTTTGTTGATTAGAAGGAGGCCAGGTGAACGCCTGCTAGTGACCTGTCTGCGGCCTAGACACCCAGGGCCTACTCCTGGAGTTATGGTTTGGGGAACAATTTCGTATGACAGCAGGAGCACTCTCGTGATTATCCCACGCACCCTGACTGCAAATTTGTACGTCAGTCTGGTGATACAATCTGTTGTGCTTCCATTCAGGAACAGCATTCAAGGGGGTGTTTTCCAACAGGATAACGTTCGCCCTCAAACCGCTGTTGTAACCCAACATGCTCTTCAGAGTGTCGACATGTTGCCTTGGCCTGCTAGATCACCAGATCTTTCTCCAATCGAGCACGTATGGGACATCATTGCACGACAACTCCAGCGTCATCCACAACCAGCATTAACCGTCCCTGCATTGACCGCCCAAGTGCACCTGTTAGGCATGGAACTCCATCCCACAAACTGATATCCGACACCTGTACGACACAATGCATGCACGTTTGCATGATTGCATTCAAAATTATGGCGGTTACACCGGCTATTAATGTACCAACATTTCACATTTGAAATGGTTCTACCTGTGATCTTGAAATTTTAATCAATTAAATATGTTACCTAGACAAATGCATTCCTAAAATTTCATTACTGTACAATGATATTTTCTTGGGATTTTTTTTTTTCCATCAGTGTAAATAAACAATCTTGATACGATTTTAAAGTCAATTTATTCTTAAAATGCATTAAATTTAATGCATGTTAATTGCTATAGTGGCGTTGTAATGTTTGCTCTTGTATTCAGTCAATTGTTTAATAATTCATTTAAATTTTATTGTTACAAATTATATTCTACATTTACTTTATGTAAAAGAGTACTCTATAACTCTCCACTAATTTTTTTAAATATTTTTTTTCAAAAATTTAAGTTTATTAAAAAAGTTTGACCTTTTCTTTTAAACCGTAAAAATTGTTTGAATAGAAATAGTTTTCCCCAAAAATTAATTTTCATTTAGCTATTAACATATTACATAAAATTTAGAATGGATTTCCTCCTGTGATCAGAATTTAATTAATTATAATTTTTTTATTGTAAAACAACAACATTAAGCAATCTGAAAAATGCAGAAACTCCGACTTTGGATCTTTTTTTTTTAAAAAAATTACGACACACTTTTAAGCGAACTCTATAATATGTTTTATAAAACATATATTTCTGAAATATTCAAAACAATTTACACCTCTACTTCCATTTTTACTTAGCATACAAGCAAAAACACAGCATGCAAAAAAATGCATTTAACGTTTTGATTCAACTAAATCATTACGTAAAATCTATTTAATTTGCCTGTAACTTTTACAAGATGTGATACAAGTTATTTTAAATTGTTTTAAGTTAAAAAATGCAAAAAAGTATGGAAAAAAAATTATTTTTATATATTGAAGATATAAAGAAAAACTTAATGAAAAATAAAAACTTCGCAAATATTTTTTATAACAACTTTAAAAAATTAATATGCATATCAAAAATGATTAAATGTATATTCTGCCGCTCTGCTTGATCGATGCAGTTGATCATTTATTCCAAATGACACTTCTTGTATACAGCCGACCACCCCGCCACGACTGAACGTAGCAGTATCGACAAGATTTGTTTGGATCGACTGCTGAATAAGTATTGCCCAACCTGACATGGACCGAACAGTCAAGCTAACATTCCTTTCGGGATTGCAAATAGCTGTCTTTCTCCCCATCTGCACACTCTCAAACAGTTGGAATGAAACTGTCCATCTTTGACATCCTATCCTTCAGGGTTTTAGATGACCCGGTACCATTGGTATTGTGCTGAAATCATTATTGATAATCTTCAGGTCCTTCCTTAACTCTGACATCTCCATACATTCCATCAAATAATGGTCAACCGTACCCATTTCTCCACAAATGCATTTATTCTCCTGCGTTGTTCCAAATCTTGGCAGGGAATCCTCCATGTCCTGATATTATTTGGATTATAAGTGGATGGTATCTTCTTATTTTAATTTCATTCCAAATGACACTGTGCAGAGTCTCATTGGAGTTCTATGTCATGCACCGAATACATCGCTCTAATAGTTCATTGTATGCCAGCTTTTGGTAAATTGGCAATATTTTTGCCAAATGTGCCTCTTTTTTAGTTGTTTTAATCTGAAAAGTGAGCGTGGCAACATTGTTTACTCTCCTGTTATGCATCAAAAATTCTTCAATAACTTAATAAAAAATAAAACTGCGACTCTAAAATTTGTAGGCACATTTAGAAAGATTCAATGAATCCTATGGGCTAATAATTCTTTTTTCGATCTTTTGCGTACCGTGTCACTTTAATTATATTTATTATTTATTTTAATTAATTTATTTTTCAAACATTTATTTTCTGATATATATAAGAAAATTTCACTTCTGCATATAATCAATAAATAAGATCGCTGTCTATTTAGCGATTAATTTTTCTATTCTTTCATCCATTTCTGTATTAATCAGTAAATAAGATCTCTGTCTTTTTAGAGATTAATTTTTCTATTCTTTCATCCATTTCTGTATTAATCAATAAATAAGATCTTTCTTTATTTAGAGATGAATTTCTCTATTCTTTCTTCTGCTTCCTCTAAACAAAACATCAGAAAATGTTGCGATCTATTTAGTCCTATTTACTTAAGAGATCAATTTAAAGATTGATTTGTAGGTTAGATATACATTAGGTTGATTGTGGGTTAGTAGATGTTGATTAGTCTATATTCGACTAATTCTATTGCCTTATAAGTACCACTCAACTTTTGTAAATTTTCAAGGATTCTAAATCTTTCTAGAATTTTCTGAGGACAGAATTCAATGTCCCTTAATCTCGGTTCAATTCAACAGAAATAGATATGGTTCGAAAATCGAACCTTCGATAGGATGACCTTGATGTCCCAAATGTAAGAAGAGAAATATGCTCTCATTTTAAAAATCTCATGTTTTCTTAGATCTTGAGTTCGCGTGCTTTATCTTCTTGTTCGAAAGCATGTTATCGTCGATTGCCACTATATCGGTTGTACCATTGGAAACGTTGAAAAAGCAGGGAGAAAACATTTCCAAGTGATTTCTTTCCAAATTGCTCCTGAACTTAGCTTGTTATCTTATAGTGGAGATATTCGCAAAAGATACACGAGGAGTTTCTTCCTTTCTTTTTACATTTTTCTTTTTTTTCTGTATCTTTATATTAACATTTTTTCGATAAAAAAATTTAAACAGTATCATACTTATGCAAGTTATCAGTAATTCAAGTTTAAATGTTTGACATATGCTTGCTATCAGTGCATTTTACTGGACTGTTGCAAAATTTCCCACATTTAATCAAAACTCACATATTAGACTAGCTGGTACCCGGCGCGTTGCTGAAGACGAAAAAAAAATAATATTAAGTGTAATTAATCGATCATTTGGCAATGTTTTATCGAAACAGGATGAACGGTACAACAGCACATAAAATACGAACTAACAAATATTCGTGTTTATATACACTTAGTTCACAAAAGTAAATATGCAACTCATAGCTTAAGTGGAAAAGCTATAGTTTTCAAATAAATATAAGAAAAATTATATTTTGGTGAGTGTTATCTATAGCTTCTGATTCAAGTTATGCAGTAAGAAAGAATAAACCAAATCCCTATATTTTAAAAAACTTTAAGAGTAGTTTTGTTAACTACCAGTAGAAATTTATATCACAAAAGTATGAATGCTCTCTAAATTTTTGACTCTTTGAAATAGGCGGAATGAAACTTCTCGAGTGACTTTTCGCATTTCAGTGATAAGTTGGAAGTTCTGCAACAAAGTTTGAGCTTTAAGTACATCAACATTGCACCAATGGCTCCACGTGGAAAAGAATTATCAAAAGATGTAAAGGATGTAATAATAGAGCTCTATAAGGAAAGCAAGTCGCAAAGACAAATCATTAAAATCACAGGCAAAAGTCCCGCAACGGTTCAAAAAATTTTTGAAAAGTTCCAGGCTGAGGGAAATACTCTAAACAAGCCAAGAACAGGACGACCGCCCATTTTGACGGATCGAGAAAGGCGAAATATTGTTGGAAATGTGAAAAAAATCCAAAGATTAGCGCACCAAAATTGACAACTGATGTGAAAAACAATTTTGCGAAGTCCTGCAATCCTGAAACAATTAGCCGTGTGTTGCGAAAGGCAGGCTACCATGGTCGTAATATGCGAAGAAAACCATTTGTTAGCAAAGTGAATCACAAAAAGAGAATAGATTTTGCAAAAGAAAATTTAAAGCAGGACACAAACTTTTGGAATTCCTTGATTTTTTCGTATGAAAGTAAATTTAACATCCACGGGTCAGATGGACACCAAAAAGTTTGGAGGAAGTCAAATGCAGCTCTAGAACCTAAGAACATGAGAGGAACTGTAAAACACGGAGGTGGTTCAATTATGGTTTGGGGATGCATGGCAGCAACTGGAGTTGGAAATTTAGTTATAATCGATGGAATAATGAATCATTATAGTTAATTGAATATTTTGAAGAATAATCTAAGCCAAAGAGCTTCTAAATTAGGACTGGATGGATCCTTCACTTTCCAACAAGATAATGATCCCAAACATACTGCTCGGGTTGTTCGGGAATGGCTGCTATATCACGTGCGAAAACAGTTGAAAACCCCACCACAGTCACCTAATGTTAATCCCATTGAACACTTGTGGGATTATCTCAATCGCCGAATTAGAAAGAAAGAGATCCAAACTAAGAATGATCTAAAAAAAAAAAGCCTTTTTGGAGGAGTGGCAGAAAATACCATCTTCTATCACTCAAAATTTAGTAAATTCAGTGCCATCTAGATTGAAAGCTGTTATAAAGGCAAAAGGTTATCCAACAAATTACTAATTTTTTTTCAAAAATTGTAAAATTTGCAATACTAATGTCTGTTCTTGTTTGCATACTTACTTTTATGATGTAAATTACATCCTGCTTTAAGTTAAACTCATCGTACTAATTAAATATTTGTATTTATTGATTACTTTTTATTTTGTTATTAAGCTCGGTTTTGCTGTAATCGTAATAAATCGTTAATTTGAAAACTCTAATATTGCAGATTTTTTTTTCTCATAGAACTTCATCCAATACACTCTGCATACTTAGTTTTATGACTAAGTGTATTAGATTCGTGCGTTCTTTGAGAATCGTAAAGCTTGGTGTTTCTCGAATTTAATGTTAGAAAATGTGATTACAACATTTCTTTTAAAATTGATTAAACATAGAAAATATATTTATGCTATAAAATCGTTAATATAGTTGACAATTAATTCAACAAGATAATTTTTGAAAATTAAGATGGTGCAAAATTATTTGTACTATAATATTTTTGGAAGTTACTGCAGAAAAAGCTATAATTTATATACATTTTAAAACCACCAGGATTGGTCTCCCCTAAACTTTCTCGCATAATCTGTAATAAAGTTGTTACCTATGAGAATGATTTGCAAAGCAATTGCGTACAATATAGCTATTGTAAGCAATACAATTTATACTATATTAAACTTTTATGTATCATTTCTACTGAAATGCTACATAAAAGTTTAGATTTATTGTGTTTCCACGGCGAGTTATTAAGAGATAAAGTCGTGGTAAATAGATGCGGTTAAGAGTCGATTATTTTAAAGTTTTAGATAACTGTACAATCCTTGTAACCTCCCGTAGGTGTAAGCAAGAAGCGGAACCAGTTTCATCGCCATCAGATGAATGGTTTAGTAAGGCACAAGAGACACACAGCAAACATTCATTTTAATTATATAGATTACAGAGAAGTGTGAAATTATGGAGAATGATCAAGAACTTGTAAACTTTATAAATTTTATTTTCGATCATTTCTTTTACCTTTGATTATATTTAACAGAAGCTATTTATTAATTTTTTAAAACCAATCCATAAGAAAATTATAGTTTTAAATATTGACCATAGGGAAACCTATCCCTTTGGCTTGTTTTACTTAATTTAGTTCAGAGCAACGTTTACATTTTGTGTTCACTTTTGCAAAGAAGTGAAGTGAATAGAAGGTTACATTTACCGATTTTGTACAAAACAATATATATATATATGAATGTTTGTCTGTATATCTCTAATGCACTGTTGTATCGTTCACTCGATTTCGAGAAAACTTCGACAGCATATTGCTTGCACTTACGCAAAGGTTATAGGCATAATACAATCATCTAAAGTAGAAAAAATATTTTCAGACCCATTTACCATATCTATTTACTGCATCGATTATCCCTTGATTTGGCTAAGTCCGCTACAAAGAACAATCAAATGAATAAAATCTGGTAGGTTTATGAAAACTTCTATACGGCTTAAATATCCAACAAAAACTTTGAAATATATTTCTAGTAAGGTTTTTAATTTTTTAATTAATTTTTTTATTTATATATTATTTTTTTATTTATGTATTTTTTTTCTTTATTTTATTATTTATATTTTTTGTTTATTATTATTATTTATTTATTGTTTATTTTACAGAGATCCTAATGTTTATACAGACATGGGAAAATAACAGAAATTAAAAAATATTTGGAAAAGCAGCTTGTCAAATTAAGGGTTAAGCACCAAATAACTCGCCAAGGAGACACAACTGATTCAGTACAGATGCTAAATTCAAGCTAGACGTTCCTATTTCGGAGTTACGGTACGTAAATGCAACATAAGCCTTTGTCTGACGTAATAGTTTTATTAGAGAGGGTGCGAGAAAATTTTAGGGGAATCAATCCTACAAGTTTGAAATGTTAACTAAACATGTAAAAAAAAAATTAGCGTTTTTTGCAGTCTTTTCTAATATACTACACATTTTAAAATTTCTCAAAATATGTTATATTTTCTAATATATTTTTGTATTTATATTGCTTATAATTGATAATACATCTAAAAACAATAAATACTTTCTAACAAATCCAATTTCTTTCAAAAATTTTCCTTTGTACGTATTCGGAAACCTTAAAGAAATTCTTTCAATGATGATGCTTATGTATCTGAATACTGCTACGTTTTAAATTCCACACATGATTTTTGGCTTCTGAAGTACATCTTTGAGAAATTGTCGCCTTTCTCTGCTCTTCCCTAAAAAAGACACACACAAAAAACAGATTGGCGAGGAGAAGTCTTTGTATAGTTATTGGTCTCACGCCAAGGCTAATAAAAGGTGAAAGTAATCCGTTCAGAGTGGAAAAGGTTGGTGAGTAGATAAAAGAAATAATCAAATGCTTGAGACATGAAACAGAAAATTCTGTTTCAGAAAGAGAGCCGAGATTTGAGGATTGGCGATTTTTGATGGCAATCTGAGAAGACTATAGGTAAAGTCTTGCTGACAGAAGATTGCAAGAATGGAGTCTGACCAGGGGTTAGCTTAGTTTAGTTATATTAACGTCCCATTTTGAAGAAACATTAAGGCTATTTTGGGACGGACCTCATCATTTTGAATCGCGGTTAGATGACGAGGATGGCGATACCTGAGCTGGCACCCTCTTCTCCCCACTACACCAGCGAGAGGAATTTTGGCCTGACAGATTTAACGTGCACCAGACCCACTCACACGACGGTTCTTCGGTGGAATCGGGCCTCGAACACTCAACCCTCCGGTTCCAAAGCCGAGACCTTACCACCAGACCACCGAGGTATCCTGACCAGGGGTAGTCGAGGTTCGGACATTCGCTTTCCGATTCCCTTCCCTAGTTGAAGAAGAAAGAACCTTAAAACTCGATTTAGATGGCCCTATTTCTGAGAGCTCAGGGCCATGACCGAGTGATTTATTTGAAGAAATGGGAATTTCATCTAACTTCAGTGAAATTATGGAGATTGCTATAAACTGTGACTATTATACGCCACAACATTTCATATATTAATATATATATGAAATGTTGTTCATGTTTCTGATGCCACTTGTCATTGATATGCCCGCTGATTAAAGAATCAGCCCTTATAAGCCGATTTTTTGCGTCTTCAGTTGCGACAGCTAGGGCCTAAGAGTACGAGTTAGCTACTCACGCGTCGCAATCCTTTTTTACGGGGCGCAATCCTTTTTCATCCTTTTTTCGCAATCTCTTTTTCATATATTTCATTCGCTCATCCACATATCGTCAGTTATACCTGGTTCAGAGAACGACCACCACTGAATCAGTACTCCCAGTGGTATTATTCTCGATATAGAGGACTTTGTGACCACGAAAGATTTATACGTGCGTCAGTCTCCAACCACACGTGGGGTTTTGGCAGGCGGATTCGAACTCGTAACCAAACGGACACGAGTCCAACGCCCTACCAACCAGGTTACACAGACAGAGAATAACGTGGTTGGAAGGACTGGAGAAGACTCACTGCTCAGCATGTGAGAAGAGGAATCTGTGTCCAAATATTGATCTTTCGCGACGAAATGCATCTCTCCACCCTAGTAGTACACAAATATTGTGCAATATTGTATGACATATTCGCAATATTGTTTATTATCATATGATATCGCATAATATTGTACAATATTGGGCTATAAGCTGAGCTACCTGGGCTAAAGCTCCCATATGAGAGATAATTTTGTGGTTCTAGCAGCGTGGAAAGATTTGCTACCTACAATCCACCGAAACTTGTAGAGTGATCAACATAATCTATTCATAAGAAGTTCTGCCGTGTTGGCTGATGGCAGTTGGGGCATGTTCAATAGATCGTGACGGCAAAATCCTCCAAGTTCCCACAACAAATGATACCTCTGGTGGTACTGAATCAGGGATGAGTCGGTCTCTGTTTTGGATCTCAATTCCGACTTGCGGATGGATGAATGAGTTCGACCGTTCCCTCAAAAGGGCTGTGTCGTACGTGTTGGAGAAAAATCGTCCTTTCACCTGAACGGTGCTCGTTCACAACGAAAGGCGCACACCTCTGCCTTCATTCGGAAGAAATCCGCTCATTCGAGCTTGGTATGACCAAATGACATTAGACCCACCACCACCACCCACAAGAAAGTCTCGACTGGGTAGGAATGAAGATAGATATAAGCATCAACTTGCTCGATGCAAAAGCGGGTAGTGGGTCCAATAGTCTTCAAGGAGGAGGGTCTTAAGCCGTGTTCCAAAGACCTGGACACCTTCAGATGAAGCATGCTTTCTCCTCTTGACAGTCCCTTGCTTTTTTCTGGAGAGCCTTGATGTCTGTATCGGGTTGGGTTAGGTTATTTAGGATTTTTGGCACAAAATCCATATCTGGCCACTCAAATGGTGAGATAAATCCAATTTGTATAAAAGGTAGTATTAAAATTATATATAAGAAGATAAATTAAGAATTTCAACATATGTGTATTAAAACAGGTACTTTAGGAAAAGACTTTTCCCATTTTCAAAAAAAAAAAAAAAAAAAAGTGACAACAAAGACGAAAATTTAAAAAATTGAGAAGTCAAGATTAAATAGAATGTAAAAAACCAATGTTATGTAAAAATTTAAAAATGTTAGCGTGAGGATTTTTACCCACTAGATCTTGCAACTCTATGGATAGCGAATTAAAAATTTTTAGGCGATGAGGATTAAAATCTGGGCACTCTATTAAAACATGTCTCACTGTTAAAGGTACATGGCATTTGGGACATGAAGGACATTGCTCTCCGTGTAAAAGATGCTTATGGCTAAAGCGGGCATGGCCAATGCTCAGTCAAGTTAATTTCACGTCCAATGCACGTATAGGGATTAGGGACCATGAATTTGTCACTGGATCTACTGAGTGTAGCTAATTCGAAGTCTGATGTTCCGAGGATTGCTGCCACAAGGCACGAACATGATGAGCAAAATATTTTTTTTGCATCATCGTAAGGAAGCGCATGTTGTAACAAAGAATTTGTCGGTAAACTGGACAAAGAATCCTAGAAAACCGCAAGTGAGTGTCAAGGGTAGATAGTGTGTCCTGCTTGAAAGTCCACAGGCCGTTGAAGCATGGCTTTAAAGGGCTTTTCCTGCAACGCGTCCCTCAATCAGGGGAGTCACAGGACCTCCCTTCGACCCCTCTTACTGTTTTCTGGATTCCTTTGATGCCAGCCATTTTTATAGACATTTGTCGGTAAAAAGGGCAGGCATCAAAGGAACCCAGAAAATCGAAGAGGGGTCGAAGGGGGAGCACATGGTGCCCCTGGCGGATGGACAGGTCGTTGGCACCCGGCTTTAAGCCGCGTTTCGATGGTCTGCGGCCTTTACGGATAAGGTCATAAATCTTCCAACTGATCCATTGTTCAAACCAACCCCACCTGTAAGCGCGATTTGGAACTTTCAACAAATTGCCGGTAAAATGAGGAGATATCAAACCCTGGAAAATCCCAAGATTGGGGAAATGAGTCGATCCGAAGGTGCGCACATTTCTGCTTTTCTTTCCTGTTTTGTTTTTAGAGGTTTATTCATTTCTGTTTTTGTTTAGTAGAAAATATAATAAATTCTGGGCCACTTTGAAAGAATCGTTTGTAATGTATATTTTTGAGTATATTTTACTAGCCATTATGTTTAAAATCACAATTTCAAATGCTTTTGCCTATTTTAACTATATTTTACTAACAATTGCCTTTATAATTACTATATTATTTCATTCTTATGGGCATTTTAACTGCACTGGTCAGATGAATTTCAATTTAATTTAAAAGTTTGAAATATTCGGTAACTAAGTCATATAACTAAAATTTTTTATTTATAATTTTTTGGATTTATTTATTGTTATTTGGGATTAATATTGGGCCCATTTTCCCCAACGTTACATTTTTTAATCCTTTCAAAAAAAATTTTTTTCTTCCAAAATTCAAATAAATTAGGGGTTTTATGGGTCAAATAAAGTATAAATAGTTGTATTCAGTTAAAATAAAGAAAAAAAAAATAACAATAGATGCCCTTTTTGAGGTGGGTCATCGGTGTCAAAGTAATATTTTTAAGGAGGACGTATGTGTTCCTTTGGGGTTGAGGGGATCATATAAAATACAGTGAAAAGTTGTCTTTAGTTTTTTAATATTTTAAAACAATTTTAAAGCAGGAAAATTCTTGGCAATTATATAGCCAATATTATTCACCACATTTCTCTGCATTACGCATCCAATATTATTCCCCCCATTTCTCTGCATGATACATTGCAAAGCAGTTTTTTTACTAATGGCACATACGGTTTTCGTTTGGATTTCTTTATTACTAAAATATATGAATTGCATATAAGTTAAAAATTGCATATGAATGTAACCACAGAAAATCATTGGGAAATGCACTTCAATAAATTCCCCACTTACTTATCTCTTTGGATGATTTCAGAATATCAGCGGGACATGTGTGTCTCGGTTTGGTTTCTTTGTGTTTACATGGCGCAACAGTCATGATGTTGACCCTACGGCGCCAAACAACGGGTAAAATTATGTTACTTTAAAAGAATCACCAAAAGGGAATATGAGTAGTGGCTAAAATGTAATCACGATTCAAATTGAGGGATAAAACGTTTTAAAAAAAGCAAAGAGTTGGACACGAGGTATCTTATCAAGCAGAAAAGATAATGAAGGGGAAGACTTTTGAAAATGTTGTAAGCACTGGGCGTTGAAATGTGGACATTCTCACAAAATATGCTGCACAGACATTTGACAATGACATCGCGAACACAGTGGTAGTTGTTCACCTAGCAACAAATGAATATGGGTGAATCTAGTGCGTTCAATTCGTAAACGTGTCACAACAGTATCTGTTTTTCCGTTCGCTCATGAGGGCCAAGGTTGCATAACGGATATGATCCTATGAAGTTTGTTGTTTATCTCCAGGCCCCATTGTCTCTGCCATTTAGAAGAAAAAAGCATTTTAACGTGTTTCTTTACGTCGGTCAATAGGATATAGGTGAGGTATGTCTCGGCGGGGAAGGGTTAAAGAGGCAAGGGAGAATATGAAAAGTGTAGTTTAAGAAAAGGAGAAGAAGCCCTCTGCTCCGAGTGTCATTTTATGTAGGAACGGTTCTTGACAAAAATGAGACAATCAGTTTCGCTTTTATTTTCGTATTCGATCTTTCTAAATACACATTCTGAGAAACATGGCATTGAAGAGTTAAAAAATGGTAATAGAGGGATGCGAGAACGCATTAAAACAAGCAATTAAAACAACAACAAATATACAAGTAGTATTTTTATTTGGTTGATATATGCAATATATGGTTTGTATACAATGTATAATATTTGGTTGATATATGCAATAGAAACTCCGTTGCTTGCAAGTGATTCAAGTTCTCGCAGCTTATTCTTCTGGAGGGAAACTATTAAAACCAGTCTCTGCTAAATAAAGCTGGGACGAACCTCAAAGAATTCAATGTCACTGGAAGGAACCACAAAGCAGCTGTCTCCAATTTCACTTTAAACGCTCTGCGGAACTGTTTTAAGGCAGTTTGTTTCTTGCTGCATCTCGTGAACCCATCCTTTGAGAAAGCGACCTTGGGAGAGGCGGGAACAAGCAGTCTACTTAGCGACATTTGTTCTTTTTTTTTTTTTTTTTTTTTTTTTTCACAAAGAAGTTGTGTAATGGATTGCGCGCTGTCTTGACGTGAACGATCGGTAGTGTTGTGTCACGTCTTGGCACTCGCACCCCACCCATTCAGCGCATTTTCTCTCGCACCTGTTGCTTATCCGGAGACCTTGTTTCCCGAAAAAGATCGACTATTCGCGGCGACTTCATTGGTAGCTTTGTTGGTTTAGTCAGCCTATTGCTGCCCCAGAAACTGAAGCCGTATTCTTTGAATTTATTGTTTGTTTCGATGGATTCTTCTTTATTTAGCACTAGCTGGTACCCGGCGCGTTGCTACCGTCGAAAAAAATAATATTAAGCGCAATCAATCAATTATTTGGCAATGTTTCATCGAAACCGAATGAACGTGAAGACAGTATATAAAATACTAACAAACATTCATTTTTATATATTATATTTGTGTATTCTTTCAGAATTGTAAAACTTGGTGTTCTTTCAGAACGGGAATGAAACTATTTATTGTACCTCGTGACTCGTTTCATATTCGTTCAGAATTCGCAAATTTAATTTTAGAAGATGCGATTAAAAATTTTTCTTTAAAAATTCATAAAACATAGAAAATATATTTATATCACAAAACCGTTAATATAGTTGAAAAGATAATTTCTGAAAATTCATATGGAGAAAAATTGTTTGTACTACAATATTTTCAGTAATTACTTACAAAAATGCTAAAATTTAGTGCAAATTTAATTAATTATTTTATTAAATATTTAATTAAAATTTAAAATACCTCAAAACTTTCTCGCATAATCTGTAATAAAGTTACCTCTGAGAATGACTTGCATTATATTTCCGTATTATAGTACAAAATATTAACCTTTAACTTGGATTTAGCATTTCTACTGAATCTTTTGGCTCCTCGGTTAGCTATTTGGAGATGAATCCTTGGTCAATAGATCTGGTTGAGATTCGAATTTGTTTTTAAATTTTAGATAATTGTACCATCCTTATAACCATCCCGTTGGTGTAAACAATAAGCTGGCCCAGTTTCATCGCAATCGATGAACGGTTTCGGAAGGCATAAGAGACATGCAGACAAATATTCATTTTTATTTATATAGATAGATGTCACTATTTGAGAAAATCTTCTTTTTTTAACCTGCAAACAGAGCTAGACTAATTCGAACTAATTTTTAAAATTAATATAATTTTAAAATATCATAGGCAATTTAAATTTCCTTCTGTAAATTCAAGGTGAAAAAAAAAAACCCGGTTGGAAATCCATTTTATTCCTGAATTGTATTTGTCAATCGAAAAAGCATGTGCCTTAAGATCCCTTTGTTATTCATCACTCAACAATGTAATCAATCCGAACAGTCATAAAAAAAACCACTCTTAAAACAGGTAATAAAATAAAATGTAAATAAAATTTTTATTGTTTTAAAGGTCAACACTACTTCAAGTTTTATAATTGCTTCATTCAAAGTGCTGTAAAATATTTCTTTATTGCTCTTATTTGTTTATCAAAGTTATTAATTTTGATTGTTGTTGTCGTGTTCGCGTTAAAACGGAAAAATGTTGCAGTGGTTTCTGAGTGTAAAAGATACCTGAGCACCCGAAGGCAGAAGTCTGGCTTCTAGCACAAATGAAGATGACACACACATTCGCTTGCACAACCCCTTTTTTCAAGGGTTCTCATTCACGCATCTCACTGATAGAAAACAAGGGAAGAACAATCTTGCCCGAACCAGGACTCAAACCCGGGATGCCAGGGAAGACGCTCTAACCCTAAGCTAAGACGCCGGCCTTAATTTTGGTAATTATTAATTTACTACTTCCATTTTTCTTCGAAGAAGAAAACGGAATAGAAAGGTAGGAATTAGAAAGCGATATCAAATGATTAATCGGCTTCTCAGTTTTATGGTGCAAATAGTGTCCGATTGCAAACCAGGCCTAGGGCCCCTGTGTGGAAAAGTGGCCACAAGAAAATCGATAAAAAATATTATTTGCTGTGATTAACATTTAAAATAATAAGAATAAATTTATAAAACATTGAAACGTTATATGAAATATTATAAAATTACATAAACGTTATATGAAAT
>JAPMOQ010001638.1:277329-290398 GCA_026543055.1 Argiope trifasciata
AAATATTATAAAATTACATAAACGTTATATGAAATATTATAAAATTAAATAAAAATTTTTAAAATTTAGTATTTTTTTTTTTTTTTTTTGCTATGTATAATTGTAGTGCGGGCAGGTTTGCCCTAGACATGAGCATAATTAATTTAGGCTCCATCTCACATTGGAACTGGCCAACTCCATGATATCGAAAAAAGGTTTTTATTAAAACCAACAAAGACCTTCATAGCCAGAACACAACTGTCTTTTTCTTTTTATTCTTTTCGAATTCAGAATTCGTTTTCTCAAAAAATTGTTTAAAAAAAATAATAACCAGAAGATGATAGAAGAAAATGATTCATTCTTTTAGAACAAATAGTTCTTATTGCTTCTTAAAGAATACCACTTCTCTGAGTTCTTATTAAAGACAAATTATTTACAAAAAAAAAAAAAAAAAATACAACACTACTTCACTAATTAAATAGACCCTAAATAATCAAAACTTTAAAAGAAACAAAAGTGGGTGTTGCCACCACTTTTTAAAATATAAATTTACAATAAAATTAAAATAACAAATGATAATAATAAATAAAGGAACAAAAATCATTCCGCAGTGGAGAGCAGTCACATAATATGTACGGAAAGTCTGAATAAATGAAGTTCTATATCAACATGAATACAAAATCCGAATAAATATATACACGAATATACATTCCCATAACATTATTTAAGTAAGAAAATCAACGATTATTAAAATAATAATTTATAAATTAAAACTCTCTTGAAATATGAAACTAAATCAATCGATGTATAAGAAGTGGGGCCTCGTAAGATACAGAATACTGTAATCCGCCACTGCATGCGTGACCCATTCACTCGGTTACAGTTGGCGATAAAAATTCTATCGCAAGAAGTAATCTCAACAAAAAATGCTTGAACAAAGATTTAATATAGGAAGCTGCATTCAGAACATTTTTTACTGTCAAGCAAATTTTATCAATTTATTTTTGTTTGTTTAAAAATAATTTATTTTCGTCTATCACCCTTAAGCAGAGTAGAGGGGCCAATTTAAATATGGAAAGAGCCCTTAGGTGAGGAGAATTTGTGGAATTCCTTACCAACTAAATTTTTCAAATCAATTTTTTTTTTCGCCATTAGTTTATTATCTACTAGCCACCTTTGGCTACTAGATGGTTCGCCAATCTTACTGCTGTTTAAAATTATCAGTTAAATACTTTATGTAACGTCATTATCAATTAAATACTTTATCAAAATATTTTTAAGGTTCAAATTTTGATAGTCAAATAATTCCCTCATAAATTTATGAAGGTCCTAAGCCCGAAATGCGCTATATTCCTCTCTCATTATCTGATCAGCTTTCGCAATATTTCAACTTTAAATTAAAGTGGAA
The DNA here is from genome assembly GCA_026543055.1 of Argiope trifasciata. Taxonomy (NCBI): domain Eukaryota; kingdom Metazoa; phylum Arthropoda; class Arachnida; order Araneae; family Araneidae; genus Argiope; species Argiope trifasciata. The sequence goes on from JAPMOQ010001638.1 coordinate 278,717, forward strand.
ATGACTAAACAGCAAACTGATATTAAAACATTTTTTTACCGAAACCAAGCATTTAAAAATATATATATAAGTAAAAGATAATTATTATCTGTACTACTGAATAATTACAATAATTTATGTGATATTTCAAGAATTGTTCAATAAAAATTACTTAGGTTCATCATAAAATTCTGGTTTTAGTTTTACTTTCAAAAATATGTAAATGATGCAAATGATAATATTTTATTTTATTTTGGTCTATAAACATAACTAAGAAATTATTAAATCTAAATTTTATACATGTTTTAGTTATAAAGAATCATATTCTATGAAATATTCTTGACACTTCAACTTTCAAATAAATAAATGAAGGTTTCTGTCTTCTGCTATCAAATTTGACCGACTTATGAAGTTTTGAATATAAATGTTTGGAACATTCAACATTTTCATTCTTAGGCCAGTCAATCTTGAGAAATCCTTGGCGTTGATTGGAGTATCATCTTTGGATTAGTCGATGAAATAGTTTAAAATTCCCCCTTTTTATTGAATAGTGATATTCAAATATTCATAAATCCATCAGTTTTAGAGACTGAGTTGATTGAAGCTTATCTCTTTTTATTGAAAAGCTAAACTTTCTTCATTTTTTAAAGTATTTATAGAGTCAAGTTACATACTATGTATTTACTTCCTTTAGATCCTTTTTATAGATGCATTTCTATTATTAAAATGTTACAATATATATATATATATATATATATATATATATATATAATATAGCACGTGCTGAACGTGCACACATATAAGCTGATTTATTTAATTAATAATATTGTAAGTTGCAAAAAATTTTCTTTACATTTTTTTTAATATTTCAAATTTATTTCATTTCAAGCAGACACGTGCTGAAAATTACAATTTTATATGTTTGATTTGCATTATTTATTTATTTTTTCATTTTAATTTTCGCCCATCTATTGGCAACATATAGATAAAACATAATTTTTCCCCTTTCACTCTTTTTACAGTCATTTCTTTTCTTTTTTTTCACTCACTCTTTTAATATGGACGTGCTCGTTCATATTAAATTTTATTGTTTTGTCCGAAATATATTGTTGTAAAATAGATTTAAAATATTTCCTTAAAAATTTGTTAAAAATATAAGGTTAAGTTAAGTTACATTTTAAAATACTGATACCATTAGAGAGCTAATTTTTTTAACCTTTAATTTGATGTAAAAATCATCATTATGCGATAATATTTTCGGAAGTTATAACTGGAAAATGTAAAAATTTTGCTTGATTTTTAATTAATTCTAATTTTAATTAAAAATTTTAAAAAATTGCTCCGAGGTGCACATTTTTGACCCCCCACCAAGATATACATGATATTTTACCTAAATACCAAATTTGATAACTGTATTCCAACGGTTTGGTCTGTACAGCGCCAACACACACACAAACTGACACATTGAGATTTATTATAAAAATAGATATACACAGTTTTTATTTTATATATGTGTTTTTTAATTAAATTGACACAAAAATTTCTTCAAGGATAAGCAACAAAATTATTACATTCAGTAAATTTTAAAATAACCTTTTAAAATTAAAATACTTTTTAGAGAATGTTAAAATAAATGAAATTTTTTTAACAAAATCTAAATACTCTAATGCGATATTTGGCTATAAATATAATTCGATTATAAAACTACAAAAAAAGCAACTGGGTCATTCTAAACAATTAGTGAAGTAGAAAATATCCTAAGAGTGATCTTCTGTAATTTAAAATGTTATTAATTTTAATTTGAATAAATCCCAGAACTTAAACTTTATAAATTATACAAAATCCTAAAATTAGATTAATTTGAAAACTCCTCAACGAAGGAAAAATATGGGGCTTACAAAATTGGTACTCCCAAAATCACACCATTGTTCTAGCATTTTCAATTGACTCTAACTTGTATCCCTCTTGCTATTTTCCTTTTTCGATCCTTTAAACTGCCAACTACGAGATAACTCGCTGTTTGCGTTCACCAAAGCACCTATGTTATGAGATGACACCTTCTCTAGTAGAGTTAAAAGAGAGCAAAGAATCTCATTGGATAGATGGTCCTGCTATCAGGCGTGGGTAGTGGCAATTAACGTGTTAATTTTGTGCACTAATGATGCATAAGTCTGTCTCCATAACGAATACGACTCCTAGCGTGTTTTTAAGCGTCTTGGAGCTGAAAATAAAGTCCCCCCAGAAATTATATTGAATTGTTGTATTTTGACATAGCTTTGATTATGTTCCTTGATCAAATTTCATATTCATTGGGTTTTTTCTTTTCAATCTGAATATCGATAGCTTGCATTTGAAACTCGACTATGATTAATGTATTATTTTGCAATAAATTTTCATCATTGGTCAGGACTGTCTAGCCAGTCATCGGAAATACCGCATAGATTCCTCATCTTGACTAGCTTTGGGAAACCCTACGATGAATAATTTTGATGAACAAGCCCTATTCTGGCGTTGCCAAGAGACGTTAGGTAAGATAACAATCAAGACAGAAACTAACCCTGTCCAGTCCATTTCATTATTGGTGGTTAATTAAGGTGGGTTCACACGAGACTAAAAGGAGGCCGCGGTGGCTTGGTGGTAAGATCACGGCTTCAGAAGAACCGGAGGGTTGCAGGTTCGAGGCCCGATTCCACCGAAGAACTGCCGTGTAAGTCTGTTCTTCGGAAGAGAGTACGCTCCATTTATTACACCTCCAGATTCAATGCTTTCTTGACCACTCCCTGCAAGCGTGACGGTGTCTTGCTGTGAACGCGACGTACGCCATTGGTCAACGAGCATACAGGTCTACAGCGTGAAGACGGTTTGTGGCGAAACTGAGACGCCAGTAGTGGAGAGAAATTGTTGAAGAAGAGGGGCATTCATATTCAGGAGTCTCCGAGTCTTTAGTGGGTCTGGTGGTAAGGTATGTGCTTCAGAACAGGAGGGTTTCAGGTTCGAGACCCGATTCCACCGAAGAAATGCCATGGAAGTGGGTCTGTTACACGTTAAATCCTTCGTAGGCAAACTTCATCCTGCTGGTGTGGTGTGGAAGTTTGGGGTGGGTGTACCAGCTCAGCTGTCGTCCTCGTCATCTGACCGTGGCTCGAAAGGACGAGATCCGTCCCCAAATAGTTTTAGTGTTGCTTAAAAACAGGACGTTAAAATAACTAAACTAAATTAAACTTTAGACACTGTTAAATTACGATTTTCAGTCAAATAAAAATCTGGTAAAAAGACAAGTCTTACAGTAGTATAAAAATTTAAAAAAATATAGTGGTACAATAGTTCAGTTTAGTGCTTATGCTTGTATCTGTAAAATTTGCAGAGATGTTTGACTAGTGCACGTTAAATCCGCCGGGGCCAAACTTCCTCCTGCTGGTGTAGTGTGGAAGTTTGGGTGTCATCTCAGATGTCGTTGTCGTCATCTGGCTGCGGCTCAAAAGAACGAGGTCCGTCCGTAAACAGCCCTGGTGTTGCTTCAAAACGGGACGTTAATATAACTAAAATAAACTAAATATACGAAGCTAATTATTATGCGCAATAGAAGATCAATCCTACTTTCAGAAAATCACGTGACAATGGCAAACGATTGGACTCCTCAAACGTTGTCCATTGTCTCAACTGTTCAAACAAGGACAATGCCGTGATAACAGCAGAGAGGCAACGATTGCGTGCAATAGTTAGCCTCGTGTGAACCCACCTTTAGTCCGGAGTAGTATCTTAGTCATAGTATCAAAGGGTTTTATGCAATCAGGAACCGACCCACATTTTGAAAGTTTGTTTTTTAAATTATTCCCAAGTGAGTTTAGTTTATTTTTATCGATAACACACTTCAGTTAGTATAATGCAGTGTATTATTTTTCAAATTTATAGCATTAGGTTATTTCTGTAATGTTTTGAGAATTTTTTTTTGTTAAAAATTTGTATTTTTAGAGACGTTTTCGATTATGAAACTAAATTCAAATGAGACGATAATTCATCAAATACTGATGATATCAATAAAAGCTTTCGGATTGATTTTTTTAAAAAAAATATTTGAATGAATCTTCCAACAACTAGGAATATGACTTTTACATAAATTTAAACTGCAAGCATCTTTGTATTTTTAGTCACATAAAATAAATACACAGCCTGAGTATAAATAGTATAGCATGGTATAAAAATTATCCAAACAATTCTCTTTTTATTCAGGACTGTTTTCTTTAATTCATAATTCTGAATCAATGAAATATTTTGATTTCCCATTGATGCTGTAATTAATAATAATAATGAATGAAAAATATTTAAATGACAATTATGGAAATTATAAACAGATAAAAAAATTACGTTTTAGGTAAATGACCAGAAGAAAAGTTGAAATATGACACCTCCGATTTCATAGTCGATCACAATAAATACTCATTTGAGTCATAAAAACAAAAACGAAAAAAAAAAAAAAAAAAAAAACCTCCCGGAAATAAAAATTAAAAAAAAAAAAAAAGAATTATTGTCAATAGGATAAAAAGAAATAGCTCTCAAATTTAAAAAGTAATCATTTCAATTCAAAAACACTTTTTTCGAAATATAGTTTTTCTAGTGAATTTTCATATTTCAAGCTCTATTCTAACAACAAGGTTTTAAAGTATTTGTCAGAAATTTTGCATATATTTTGTTAACAATATTATACAAGAATCGATCTAAAATTTAAATCAATGATAAATCACTCTAAAGTTAAGCATCTTTTAAGTTTCTGAAGAGTTATTTGCGTTCTAATTGTTTATACTAAACTATATCTATATAAATAAAAAAGAATGTTTGTATGTCTCCTATGCGCTACTGTACCGCTCTTCCGATTTCAATAAAACTTGGACAACATATTTCTTGCACTTACGCGAAGGTTATAAGCATAATACAGTAATCTAAAGTATAAAAATATTTTCAGATCTATTTACCGCGTCTATTAACCACCAAATAATTCGCCAAGGAGACAACAGATTTAATAAAGATGCTCAATTCAAGTTAGACGTTCATATTTCGGAGCTACTGTACATAAATGCAATGTCTCTTTCTGAGGTAATAGTTTTATTAGAGAGCGTGCTAGAAAGTTTTAAGGGAACCAATCCTATAGATTTGAAATTTTAACTAAACATTTAATAAAATTTTAGCGTTTTTTGCAGTCACTTCCGAAAATATGATAGTACAAATCATTGTGCATCATCTTAGTTTTCAAAAAATTATCTTTTAAACTATATTAAAGATTTTATGGTATAAATATATATTTCCTATGCTGAATCAATTTTAAAACAAGATATTTTAATCACATTTTTTAACATTAAGCTTGAGAATTCTAATTGAATATGAAACGAATCTCGAGATACAATAAATAGTTTTTCATTACTGTTCTGAAAGAACATGAAGCTTTACAATTCTAAAAGAATACAAAAATCTAATACATAAAGATGAATATATGTTTGCAGAATAGAATAATAAAAACAGAATAAATAGTATTTATGATTCTGTTTCATGTATCCTTCAGTTTCAATGAATGTATTCACTGCCGATGAGAAAATAAATATCATTCTTCCTATCATACTTAATGAAACCAGATAACTATCTCAAATCCCAAACGGTATTTCCAATATCATTTCTTCTGCGCCTGCAACGACCCGGGTACCAGCTAGTATATCATATTCTGAAATATTATTCTCCTTTTAAATAAGATACAACTTCACATCAATATCACTCCGAATTATCTCTATCCGCCCAATGTTTCGGAATATGTTGCGAATGCAAAATACAGAAGAAGAAAAAAAGAAGGCAAATTCTCAAACGTATACGACGTGTCGTTCCAGGCAATAGAAAATATTCCCGATCGTGTCAAGCAATTAGATGCGAAAGTTAATAGCGATGACTTCAATGAGCCGTTTGATTCGCAGAGCAGAGATGACAGTCGATGACCTTAAGGAAGCACGTGTCAAATTGCTGTAGAGAACAACGCCTATGGACCTGCTGAAAGAAATGACCATTGTGACCGAAAGGGCGCCAAAATTTCAATTATGTCAGGGTAGACTATTAAAATCAATAAATCGTACCAATTGAGTTAAAAATACATTTAATAACATTAAAGGACATGATTTACACGAAAACTAAACTATTTAGGACAATAACATTGAGCATATATGCATTGAAATAATACTCGGGGACTACATCATGCTTGACTCACGCTTCCAAGACATGGACTGATTGTTCGTGGCAGCGGTAGATAGAAGGCCGAGGAAAACAGTTACAGTTACACCATTATGGATCCAGGGCCGCGGTGGCCTGGTGGTAAGGTCTCGGCTTCGGAACCGAAGGGTTTCAGGTTTGAGACTCGATTCCACCGAAGAACCGTCGTGTGAGGGGGTCTCTTGCATGTTAAATCTGTCAGGCCAAACGTGGTGTAGCGTGGTATGGAGAGGGGGTTGCCACTTCAGGTGTCGTCCTCGTTCTCTGAACGTGGTTCAAATGACGATGTCTGTCCCAAAATATCCCTAGTGTTGCTTCAAAACGGGACGATAAGGTATAATTTCTTCGCTGAAAACACTGATTATCGACCAAATTGACGATTTTTTTTTCTTTCTTGTTAGTTATAGTTTCGGCTTTCTTCTTTCGAAAACATTTTATCTTTTTTATATAAACCAAAGCCTGACCTATCACCGAGGGGAATTTCAGGCGAATCCTATTTTTCAGCTAAAATTTGTCTTTAATTTCAATTTTATCAAAACTTTAATTTTCATAAAAATTCACCACTGTCAACATGGTATCTCAAAAACTAACAGTAATATTCACATAAAATTGTCAGCGTGTGTTTTAAATAATGTAGGCAATGAAATGAACCAAAAGTTTTATTGTTGGTGAAATACTTTTTCATTCATTGGTGTTTTAAGAAAAACTTTGTTGTGAATTTATGGAAAAAAATGCACATATATGTATGATTTTAACCATAATTTCTTTGCATCTCAACATTTTTTTCTTAGATTTTGGCTCATTTCATTCATCATTGTATTCGGGAACTTGTGTGCTAAGAAAAATAGGATTGCTGCATTGGAACTGTGAGTAGAGTCAAACCCGTTTTGGTTTAATTTCATTAAAATTTACAACAAATTTCTCAAAACATATTTTCAAATAATTTTGCTTTATTTATAGCATTTGTAAAACTGACAATACATCTAAAAACCATAATGTTAAATACTTTTTTAAAAAATCCAATTTTTCAAATTTTTTTCTTTGAACGTAGTCGGATACCTTAATCTAAATAAACTAAGAGACTCCGATTCCAATACCATATTTTATTCAACGAAAAATAGTATTTTCAATTTTTAATTGAACAGAGAGAGCAATATTTAAATGGAATAAAACAACTTTGCTCCGATTTTTATTTTTGTAAGATGACAGATACCATTAACCACAAATCATTGTTTTTTTTGATCAGCAAATTTAGTAAATTACCCCATATCCTACAATTAGTTCAACAAAACCGTTATAGATGACGCCACACTTTAAAGTCTGCTATTTGAAATTACACGTGTAATCTACGAATTCAGTGGCGCCATCTGTTAAAAAGCAAATACATTTTTAATTATTGCATTCATTGAAAATATTCAATTCATAAAAAACAGAGAAGAAAAAGATAAGTCATCTATTCCGATGCGAAATTTTTACTTTCTTTTTGAATCCAGCTCATAATCCTAATTCCAAAAATAAGTTTCTCAGATCTAGAGGAAACTAAAGCATAAAGATATTGCAAAAAAAATTGAATTTAGTATGACAATGATTTTTTGTAAGAGAAAGAAGAAAATTTATGTATTTTTAAAAAACCGCAGCAGTGCGTGTTTTATTAAATAAAAATGCATAGTTGGCAGAAAGCATGTTAAAATATTGATAATATGTGCAACTAGTTGATAGTTTACATACATTATTCTTCCCTTTATCAATAATAAGGGATAACGTTCGTTTATTTAAAACTATCTGTTACTGCCGCCTAAAGAAATATTATTAAGTTCAATCAATCAATTATTTGGCAATGTTTTTAATTAATACATAAAATACATAAAACAATACATAAAATAAATATTCATATTTATATATTAGATTTGTATATTCTTTTGGACTTGTAAAACATAGTGTTCTTTCAGAATGGTAGTGAAAGAAACTATTGATTGAATCTCGTGACTCGTTTAATACTCTCTCAAAATTTTCAAGTTTCATTTTAGAAAATGTGATTGAAATATTTTCCTTTAAAATTGATTAAACATAGAAAATATAGTTATATCATGGTATCGTTAATATGTTTGAAACAATCATTTTGGTAAATTAAGATGGTGTGAAATTATTTGTACAACAAAAAAGCTAAAATTTAATTAAAATTAAAAAACCTCGAGGGTTGGTCACCCCTAAACTTTCTCGCACAATCTGTAATACAGTTGATACTGACTGAAAATGACTTGCATGACATTTGTATTCAATAACTATATAATATTAATCTTTAAGTTTGATGTAGAATTTCTACTGAATCTATTATGTTTTCTTGACGAGTTATTTGGAGACGAATCCATCGTAAATAGATGAGGTTGAGATTCGAAATTTCTTTTATTTAATTTCGGATAATTGTGCCTATAAACATCTCGTAGGTGTAAAAAATAAGCTGACCTAGTTTCAAAGCAATTGGGTGAAAATTTAGAAAGGCATAAGAGACACACATTCATTTTTATTTAGAGAGATTTCAATTCTATAGAACAATGCTCCCTTAAAACTTTCTCGTACACTCTCTGAGAAGGCCGTCAGCTCAGAGAACGACAAACAAAGCATGCAATAGCAGCGAAATATTAACCTCCAGTTTGAATTTAGCGCCTTTAATGAATCTGCTGTGTTTTCTTGGTGAGTTAATTTGTCAATAATAATTTATAAATAGACGCTGTAAATAGATCCGAATTTTTTATTTTGTATATTACATAATTGTACGACGCCTATAACCCTCCCGCAAGTGAAAGCAATATGTTGTGGAAGTTTTATTACAATACGATAAGCGGTACGGCAGCGCATAAGAGACATACAAACATGCATGATTATTTATATAGATATATTATCTGCTATAAATCTTGAAACAATAAAATGCAACTATCTTATAATATCTTACAAATAAGAGTAAAAAGAATTTTAAAAAAATCTCAATTTATTAATACAAACATTTTTTGCCGAGGGGTTGGATAAAAATTTAATATTTGTGACTTTTTATAGCCTCCTTTACAAAGGTTAAAGTATTTTTCTACATCTAGGTACCTAATTGGATACAGTACTGAAATTAGAAGTATTTTCCTGATTGCAATCGTTTAGGGAATAGAGAGAAAAAAAAACCCGCTTACTCTATTTTTTTGGAACATCCTGTATAGCTGCATCATTGCAACACTGCATGTAGATGAATATTTATCCTTAGAAACCTAGAATGTTAATCCATTAGATGCGGGAGTCGCAGTACTACGATTTGATCCGCGTTACCTAGCATACTTTCGTCAAGATCCCCCGCCTTTCATGTGTTAATAAAACATAGTTTTCTTCACGATACAATTTTGCATGATTGCTGGGATTTTGGACACAAAACTTAATGAAAGTCGCCAATTTGCTGTAGTGATTTCGTTTGACATTATGACGTCAGCATGAGAACGTCCATTGTGCGTACAGTTAAACGAAACATTTCAAGGTTAAAAAAGAAAAATGCGATGCGTATTTGAAAAAGTAGAGACTAAAAATTAGAAGAAAAAAAAATGTGTATGAAATGAAAATATCTAGACTTCAGAACAGGCAATGAGAAATTATAAAACGTGGAAAACAATATCAAATCATAAAGCCCCATTGAAAATAGAACAAAAGCAATAAAATAGGATCCTAAATATTCATTGTGCAAGAAGGATCACTAAATCTACTCAAAATCATCTTATCTGATTCGCACACTACTTCGATTTTTAGTTATAAACCGGACTTTAGTTAGAAAGTGTTGTAGAATATGTATAGATGGCGCTCTCGCCTGTTGTTTACTTTCTGTTTGCAAACATCCATCCCCTTGAATGGGGTATATGCGTGGCAGGAACGGACCTCAGCGGTAATGGAATTCACCCCTGAGCGTTAAACCTTGTTGTTGTCGCTAATAAAAAAATATCTAAAGGCACCGAGGTTTGGAAATTTTTCATTTAAGCACCAACACTGATCACAGTTGCAACAAATAGAAGTTATTCTTGCCTTTTAAGGTATCCGGCTACGTTATAAACACTGGTTATCGACCACATTGCCGATGTTTTCATATTGTTACTTCTTGTAGTTCAGCCTTCCCTCTTTCCAAAACAGTTCATCTTTTCTGAGAAAAGGAAGGCATGAACTATCATCCAGGGTCACACGTTTTTTCAGCAAAAATTTGCCTTCAGTTTTCTCAAAACTTTCATTTTCAGAAAAATTCTCAACTGTTAACATTATATCTCAAAAACTAATAGAGGTATTTAAGTAAAAATTGCAGCGTGTGTTTTAAATAATATGGGCAGTGAAATGAACCAAAAGCTTTATAGCTGGTCAAACACTTTTTCATTTATAAGTGATTTTAGAGCAATCAAGTTGTGAATTTATTGAGAAAAATGCTTATATAAGTATATTTTTATCCATCACTTCTTTGCATGTCTACATTTTTCTTCAATTTTGGTTCATTTCATTCATCATTATATCGTATAACTTATGCACTAAGAAAAATAGGATTGCTGTATTCCAATTTTATGTAGAGTGCTAACCGTTTTGGTTCAATTTCATTAAAATGTATTACACATTTTCTTATTTCTGAAAATATATTACATTTTCAAATAATTTAGCTGCATTAATAGTATTTTGTATAAAAATTGACAATTCATCTAAAAAACAATGTTTTAAATAGTTTTTAAAAAATCCAATATTTCAAATTTTTTTTTCTTTGAACGTAGTCGGATATTTTAGTATAATTACAATTTTTTTAAAAAAAATATTGCCATATCTAATGCAATGCAATGTTTTTTTTATCTTATCTTATTTATCTTTTATTATATTACCATGTTTTTAACCTAAATGAATCAAAATCTAATTAATAGGTGTACACAACAAAGCAAAGTTTCTTTCTCCAAAGGCAATTTTAGACCGATTTTTCCAGAAAACCTTTTACAAAGATAAGTTATTGCTATGTACTGCAGCTACATCCTTTTTAAAGAATTTCAAGCTAATTTTGATAAATGATTTCACTCAGGAATTTGGTAATTATGAATTAATATATATCAAGTGAGAATTTCTATAAATTTTAAAATTTCAAATATACAAAAATTTTTAAAGTATTCATAAAGGGCTACAAAGGCTTTTCAATAAGAGTATCTGCGCATTGTCTGAAATAAGAAAATCTCACAATCCAAACAACTTTTAAAGTATAATACTTTTTGTTAGTTACTAGCTGATATCCGGCGCGTTGCTACAGTAGAAGAAATACTTTTGGAAATATCGTTTGGAATTTAAAATAACTGCCTTGTTTAGTTAGGAATGATAGAATAATATTTATTTTCACAGCGGAAATGAATACATTCATTGAAATTGAATTATACATAAAAAGGAAGTGTACATTACACACACACACACACACACACACACACA
>JAPMOQ010001638.1:290798-357571 GCA_026543055.1 Argiope trifasciata
CAAATTTTAAACTTGTTCGAATCCGAAATAATTTTTAGTTTCGATTCCAATTTTAAGTTTCCTTTAATTAATTATATTAATTTAAATTTGTTTCATAAATAGGTTTTATTTTATTTTTGTGAACTCTTTGTTGTTTAATTCCATATTAAATTTTAATTTCGATTTCGATCTAATTAGTTTCGAATTATTTTTTGTTGACTCAGGAAATGGGTTTTAATTATTTTAATGCTTTTATGGTTATATATAACATAGAACTGGATAGAATCGGATGAGCGCTATGGCAGCGCATAAGGGACATACAGACAAACATTTCTTTTTAATTATATAGATTACATGATTTTACTATGTCTATAACCATCCCGTAAGTGCAAGGAATGAGTATTCAAAGTTTTGTCTCAATCGGATGATCGATATGGCAACTCATAAGAGACATACAGACAAACGTTCCTTTTTATTTATATAGATTACAATAAAAATATATACAGATATCATTCTTATAGTACTTCATAAATGTTGATGATATTTTCAACAATAATATAATAGGAATATATGCAGTTATGGTTCGTATGGTACTTGATAAATGTTCATGATGAACAATACTATAAAAGTATATGCAAATATCATTCATATGATACTCGACAAATACTGATGTTATTTGTTACAGTAATACAATAGGAGTATATACAGTTATGGTTCGTATGGTACTTGATAGGGCACGGTAGCCTGGCTGGTAGAGCGTCCATCTCGCAACCGAAAAGTAACGAGTTCTGTCCCCGTCTCGGCCAAAGACCGCCGTGTTGGCCAATGGCAGTTGGGGCACGTTCAACAGGTCGTGTCATCCAAGTTCCCAAAACCTCTGGGGGTACTGAATCAGGGATGGCTCAGTCACTGATTTGGATCTAAATCCTGATTGGTGGATGGATGAATGAGTTCGACCGCCCCCTCAAAAGGATTGTTCGAGCAAAAGTCGTCCTTTCACCTGAATGGTGCTCGTTAACACTTCTGCCTTCATTCGAAAGAGCTAAATCTCATTCGGGCTTGGTATGACCAAGTTGCATTAGACCGACCAGATGGTACTTGATAAATGGCAATGATACTTGTAAAAATAATGTAATAGAAATATATGCAGATATAATTCGTATAGTACTTGATAGATGTCAACATGTAGGCGAATAAGATGACTCGAAGCATAATACTTTTTCTTTGACAGCATGCCCGATGAGAGTATGTACAAGATGGTCAATAAATAGGGCGATGGGCAGCTGTTCAGCGGTCCCAGGTCTGGCCTTCGTCGCTCTCCTGCCTGCACCTGTAGACGTAGGCGGCGATCGAGATGTCGTCACTGTACCTCAGGCACTGGGTGCCGCTTGCACACTCGCACCTAGAAAGAGGGAAAATGCGATTAATCGATACAGAACATGAATTTGTAACGTTTGGTTTTCATTTAATGAAAGCAAGCTAAATATTAACACATTGTATACGGGTCACATACGAATACGTTTTCTGACGATTGATACTTGAGCGCGGGTGACGCACCAGTAGTAAAACAAAAAATATATATTTTTAGTGCATAAATTTATAATGGTATCCTAAATATGAAAAATCAACTATAAATAGGAGTATATAGTTTTCATTTTTTCGAATGATGTTATACATCAACATTGGTACATTATAAAAAAATGAAAAGAGCCATCAGAAAACGAATCATGTTTTACAGTTCAAAGCATTTTCGTCTATGAAGAGGCAAAATTCACCCGTTTTCGCGAGGATAAATAAAAAGTGAATTTTAAATCTAAATGGATTTTTTAATCCACCTTCCCACTCTGTGGTTCCGCATCGACTGATGTCAAAACTAGTTTTTATTTGTCTCCATTTTTCCAGAATCTTTTAAAGTTGATCACACATAGAAAATATATATTTATACCATAAAATCAGTAATATTGTTCAAAAGATAATTTTTGGAAGTCAAATTTATTTGTATTATAATATTTTTGAAAGTTACTGCGAAAAACGCTCAAATTTTATTACATGTGTAGTTGAAATTTCAAACCTGTAAGATTGGTTACCATAAAACTTTTTCGCACCCTCTCTAATAAGTCTCTCATAAGACTATTACCTCATAGAAAGACTTATATTGCATTTATGTACAATTGCTCCGAAATATTAATTCCAATTTGCAATAAACATCTTTACTGAATCTGTTGTGTCTCCTTGGCGAGTTATTTGGCGGTTAATAGATGTGGTAAGTAGATCTGAAAATATTTTTTATACCTTACATGATTGTATTATGCCTATAATTTTCGCGTAACTGCAAGCAATATGGTGTCCAAGTTTCATCCTAATCGGATGAACGGAATGGCAGCGCATAAGAGATATACAAACATTGTTTTTGAGGTATCGGACAATGTTAAAAACACTGGTTACCGATCACATTGGCGATTTTTAAAAAAATTCTTATTATTGCTTGTAGTTCAAACTTTCCTCTTTCCAAAACGGTTCATCTTTTCTAGGAAAAGGAAGGCCTCATCCATCATCCAGGGTCACAGATTTTTCAAGTAAACTTTGTTTATAGCTTCCATTTTCTTAAAATCTTTATTTTCATAAAAATTCGTCTCCGTTCACATGATATCCCCAATAATAATAGAGGTGTTTATGTAAAAATTTCAGCGCGTGTTTTATACGATATGGGCAATTAAATGAACCGAATCTTTTAATGTAGGTGAAATACTTTTTCATTTATAGATGTTTTTAGAAAAATTAAGTTGTGAATTTAGGAGGCCAATTGCATATATACGCATGTTTTTACCCGTCACTTCTTTGCATTCCGAACTTTTTCTTAGAGTTTGGTTTCTTTCCTTTACCATCGTATTCTATCACTTGTGTGCAAAGAAAAATAAGATTGCTGCATTACAATTGTGTGTAGAAGGATAGCCGTTCTGTTTCAATTTCAGTAAAATTTACTACACATTTTCCCCTTTTTTTGTATTTATAGTGTTTATTATCCACACTACATCTAAAATCTATAAAGAGTTTCAAAAATTGCAATTTTTCAAAATTATACCTTCGAATATAGTCAGATACCTTAAATAGAAATTAATAGCTCGGATTATTTAGAATTCAGTGTACCGCTAATTATGCGATTTGAGGATGATTTCTCTGTAGTATTATTTCATCTTAGCAAAGCATTTCTAAATCGTATAATCAACAGATTTCAATGTCTGTACTTACGGGCTTTTGACGAAGTATTCCACAGATCTGGTGGAGGGCTGATAGATTTCCCAGCCACATGGAGTCGATCCCGAACAGTAAGTGGTTTCCGCACTTCTCTGAAAACAAATGACAATATTAACGTATTTGAATAGCAATTACCCGCCACTCTGTTCACGTGGACATTTTGATGTATATGCACAAAAATCTATCAAGTAATGACAAATCAAATAAAATGGAACCCAACCTAAAAACGATGCATTTAAAAGTAGAAGCATATGCGAAAAACATATAACATAAATACAATTTCATAACAAAAACACGCATATTTCCCTATTTCACTATAAAATACGAAAAGTTGGTTAAAAAATGAACTCATTTTCGATCTATTGAGATGGAACTCAATGGACGCACAAAACGCTCTCTCCCACTGCGAAATGGACCCGCACACAATATTTATTTTGTAATACCATTATGCATTGAAAGGCAGTTCTTGATAGCTTTTGTTCGTACACATAGTATGCCTTTTATCGACCCATTTTATATAATAAGCCATATTTTTTATTGTTTCTAGACCGATGAATCTTGTATTTTGTTATGTACTCATAATTTAAAGCAAACAGTCATTCAGTTCCTTGGCGATTTTCCTTTTTCAATGAAAGATTTTTCTCCTTTTTATAATTCGAGGAAATAACTCAATTTTTATATCAAGATTTTTTTATCCAAATCCTTGAGAACATGCTATAGGAAAGAGGGAGCGATGAGAAAGTATTCTGAACTTATAAAGTTTAAGAACAGAATTTGCAGTCTCAACGTTTTGATTCCGCAAGAATTTTACTTCATACTCTACTTTTTCATTAGCACTTTTAACGATGAATGAACACTTTTATCTTTCAAGAAAAAGGGAAGGATGAAAATTCAGTGAATCATACCGAAGGGGAGACTTGACAAATTAAATGAAAAGTGTATTTAGTAGTATCTCAGCAGCAGAGCCGGCCTTCTCTAAGAAGGAGCCAGGGTGCAAGAAACTATTTGGGACCCTAAATTTTTAGCTAAGGGGAAAAAAAACACCGAACATCTGCATATTTGTTTAATAATGCGTTATTTTGTTTTTGCTATTCATTACTACAGAAATTTTAAAAAAATTCAATTTCTTTCTCGATGCAAGAGCGTTCAAGCATTATGCTCATATGCTTGACCGAAGAGAATCCTTTATTTTAATTTGCTGAAAGAAGGTACAGCATGTACTATATTTTGTAACTGCCAATGTAAAGGGTCATAAAAAAATATTACATTAGTTATAGACGAAAGTAGATAGTTGATGATTTGGCGCTGTCAACACTTAAACAATTAAATTTACTTTCTGCTTAGCACTATGATACACTTCCAAGTAGATTTTGAGGCAGCGGATAAAGACAGGCAGAAAAAAGTAAAGGAAAAGAATGATAAATCAGAATCGAAAACCTGTGAAAGCATATGACAATTATATTTCTTCTTCTCAAAAGGAAACGATCATGCTTTTCGCTTCTCTGAAAAGATATATGGAAAGAAAGTTTAAGGTATCCGACTACGCTCGAAACACCGATTATCGACCACACTGGTGATTTTTTTAAAAATTCCTATTATTTCTTGTAGTTCAGACTTTACTCTTCCCAAAACAGTTTAACTTTTCTAAGAGAAGGAAGACCGGACCTATCTTCCAGGGTCACATATTTTTCAACTTAAATTTGCCTTCAATTTTCTCAAAATTTTAATTTTCAGAAAAATTCACTACCGTTAATATATCCCTAACACTAATAGAGGTAGTTATATAAAAATTTCAACTTGTGTTTTAAATAATATAGGCAATGAAATGAACCAAAAGTTTAATTGTTGACGAAATACTTAATCATTCACAGGTGTTTAAAAAAAAATTAAGTTGTGAATTTATGAAAAAAAAATGCATATTAACTACGAATATTTTCTCCCCATCACCTGTTTGCATCTCAAAATGTTTCTTAAATTTTGGTTCATTTCATTCATTATTATATTCTATAATTTGTGTGCAAAGACGTAGAGGATTGCTGTATAACAATTTTCTGTCGAGTGTAAACCGTTTTCGTTTAATTTCCTTAAAATCTACTACCAATTTTCCTATTTCCCAAAATATATTATATTTTCATATATTTTTTTGTATTTATAGCATTTATAATGGACAATTCATCTAAGAACAAACGCACCCGTACTATATATGATGCCGATACATGTTTTTAAATGGTTGGCACAGTTTAGCTGGTCGTATGCCAATGAAGACACCAGCATTATCTCTACTTCCACAATTTTTTTAATTAAAACAATTCATATTTCTAAAACAAAAATTCTAATCGGAACTCAAAATTAAAAATAAAAAGTAATATAAATTTTAAACTTTATGGAAATTTCAAATTAAAAATAACCGACTCAAAAAACCGATATTTACAAGTAACTTACTTTTTTAAAAGTATAATAGTTTAGGAAAAAAAACCCCCCCCCCCCCTCCTAAAAAAAGAAATGAAGAAGGGATACAAATTTTGGAACTATTTAGAAACAGTTCCAAAATCTATATCCCTTCTTATTGTTAAACAAAACATGCAAAAAAAATGAATTTGGGAATAATTAGATTAAAGAAAATGTTTTATTTTGAAATTTTAAACATTTTTTTTAAAGAATAGATTTTGAAGAAATATTTCCATTTAACAAGTTTATAAACAAACAAAAAAAAACTGCAAGCATCGTGAAAATTTAATATTTAATTATAACAATAAATTCGTCAAATTAATGTTACATTGAACTAAAAAAAAATCAGAAATTAATGAAATTTTAAATTAAGGTATCCGACTACGCTCGAAGGAAAATTTTTGAAAAATTGTATTTAAAAAAATCGATTTAAAACTGTGGTTTTTACATGTATTGCCAATTATAATATAAAATATTATAAATCCAAAAAAAATATTTGAAAACAGAATATGTTTTTAGAAATATTAAAATGTATAGCAAATTTTAATGAAATTGAACCAAAACTGTTGACACTCTACACGTAATTGAATTGCAACAATCCTATTTTTCTTTGTACACAAGTTATAGAATATAATGATGAACGAAATGAACCAAAATGGAAGAAAGATTTTGAGTTGCAAAGAATAGGTAAAAGTATACATATATATGCATTTTTTTCTATAAATTCTTAATTTATTTAAAATAACTTAACTTAACTTAATATTTAATATAACTTAATTTATTTAAAAACACTATAAACTAAAAAGTATTCCACCAACAATAAAACTTTTGGTTCACTTCATTGCCCATATTATTTTATTCACAGACTGAAATTTTTACGTAAATACCTCTAGTAGCTCTTGAGACATCATTTTAAAGTTGGAGAATTTTTATGGAAATTAAAATTGAAATTAGAGACAAATTTTAGCTTAAAAATATGTGAAAAGATGGATGATAGGCCAATCCTTCCTTTTCCTAGAAAAGATAAACTGTTTTGGAAAGAGGAAATTCTGAACTACAAGAAATAACAATAAAAAAATCTCCAATGTGTTCGATAACCAATATTTTTAACATAGTCGGATACCTTATGATTATGGAAGTAGAGAATAAGTAAATAAATATAATAGCTATAAAATATCCGAAATATAATTTGTATGTTTATGAAAATGAAATGCTGTAGAAAAACAATAATAACATGTATGCATAAAAAAAACAGTTTGTTAAGACTTACTTTAATAACACGCGCATCAACATTGAGGAAAAACAAACACATCACCGTCACGATGACGATCTGCATTGCCAAAACGAGTTTCATAATTCTGGTCAATAAATGGTCAATGAATCGCGTGTGAGTTTTCTTCTCCTTTTTATACGGCGTGTTTACTACGAACTGTATACAAATTTTGAAGGGTTGCCACTTCAGATTGGGGTGACGCTTCGTGATTTATGTATTGCCTCCAAGTGAATTCCCGCCAAGACCAACGAAGAAGAGAGCGCGCCAAATGTTCGCGCTCTTTTCATTTTCGTTACGAATCTAACCTCGAGGCGAGCCGTATCTAAATAAATCAGTTCTTTAAAGGCGAGTTTGATATCTGATTTTGATGAGCAGGACAGATTCTGCTTTCAGACATTGGCCATTGCACCCTGAACTTGCAGATTGAATTGTCTCATCAATCCCCTTCCCCCCTCCCCTCCACTACCACCACACCCATTGATGCAGAAGCACTACAATTAAACCATCAATGAAAGATGAAATATCCATTTGTTTATTTGCCATTTCGCTCGTCGTGATACGCTGCTGTTTCATAACAGTTAAAAAAGAGTTCCTCATGTAGTGCGGGCAGATTTGGCCATAGACATTAACATAAGTCATTTAGACTCCATCTCACATCGGAATTAGCCGACTCCATGATATCGAAAAAAGGTGTTATTAAAAAAAGAGAAAAAAAACATAGACTTTCATAGCCAGAACACAAATGCCTTTTTCTTTTATTCTTTTCGAATTTAGAATTCGTTTTCACAAAAAATCGTTTAAAAAAGAATAACCAGGAGATGACAGAAGAAAATGATTCATTCTTCCAGAACAAATAGTTCTTATTGTCTCTTTAAGAATACCACTTTTCTGAGTTCTGATTGAAAACAAATTATTTCCAAAAAAATACAATGCTAGTTAACAAATGAAATATACATGGAATAATCCAAACTTTAAAAGAAACAAAAGTGGGTGTTGCCATCACTTTTTAAAATATTAATTTACAATAACAAAAATCGGAACAAAAATCGTTCCGCAGTGGAGAGCCACTACATTCATAAGGGTTCATCATTTAATTATTTATGAAAAATGTTGAACTTCGACTTTAACAATTTGAGTACCCACTGAAAACCCAACCAAATGAATACTCTTTAATGTTGAAGCAATTGCAGCTTTAAAAAAAAACGCGAAACATATATTGATACAGTTTTTTTTTTTTTGATTTTTATTATAAATCTATGTCAAGATTGCTATTTTTTATTGTGCTTATAGTTCTTGTTTTGAATGTTGTGATTACTTCAACAAAAATCAAAATTTGTATTCAGGCGACACAGTACCTCAAAAGTATTTCTTTTACATTTATTATACATAAAAGGGTATTCTATAACTTTCCCCTAATTTTTTTTGCAAATAATTTTTTTAAAAATTAAGATTAACAAAATATGAGTTTTTTTTTAAACACTAAAGTTTTTTTGAAAAGGAAATTTATGTGAAATTTTTTTCCAGATAGCTATTAATATACTACATAAAAATAAGTATGTATTTCCTCCTGCCATTAGTATTTCATTTTTTTAATAATTTTTTGTTTAAAAAAGTATCTGGAAAATGCAGGAAGTCTGAATTTGAGCCTTTTAAAAAAATTACTACACACTTTTAATTAAATTCCATACTATGTTTTATAAAACATATATTTCTGAACATTTAAAAAAATTCCCACCTCTTCCTCCATTTTCAGAAAACCTCAGGCTTTCGAAATGTAGCATATGAATAAAAACACAATATGAGGAAAAATGCTTTCAAGGTTTTGATTCATCTCAATCCCAGAATAAAATCTATTCAATTCGCCTGTAACTTTTACAAAATGTGATTCAAGTTATTCAAAATTGTTTAAAGTTAAAAAAAATGCAAACATTTATTGAAAGAAAATGTTATATTTGTAAAAGATATAAAAGAAAATTAATAAAAGATCAAAACTTTGCAAATATTTATCATAACATCTTTAAAGAATTAATACGCACATCAAAACTGATTGAATGTATATTTCTGCTATTCTGTTTGGTCGATATAATTATAATTTCTGAGCATTAACTTCCAAATGACACTGTGGAAAGTCTCTTTGGAGTTTTATGTCATGCACCGAATACATCGCTCTAATAACTCATTGGATGCAAGTCTCTGGTAAATAAATTGGCAATATTTTTATCAAATGAGGTGTTTAAAGGTGGAATCTGAAAATTGGGCATTTCAATATTGTTCACTCTCCTATCATGTATTAAAAAATTCTTCAATAATTTCTCAAAAAATAAACCTTCAGCTCTAAAATTTTGCAGGCGCGTTTAGGAAGACTCAATTTTTCATATAAGGCAATATTTATTATTATTTTTATTATTATTATTCTAATGACATATTGCTTTAAATGTTCCTTTTTTTCGTGATTTTTCTTTTAAAGAAAAGGAACAGGAGATACCTTTCTAATCAATTTAGGGTAATATAGCTCACATCTTTTCGATTCCAATTTCCTAATAGTGCGCTTTTTGTTTATCTGAAAAATATGCGGTAAATGTTTAGAAAATTATTTAGTTGCTTTAACATATTTGTATGTTGATAAGCAGGTAGAATATAAATATAAAGAAATCTTTTGCCTAATTTCACCCTTCACTTTTCAGTGGATATTCTTTAAAAGTGTAATAAAAATTGTAGCAAATTGAGTGTTTGTAAAAACATTTGTTCTCTGTTTGAAATAAAAGTTTACATTGCAATTTACTTGAACTATGACGACAAAAAATATAGAGCGAAGTTTGATTATTCTAGGTCAAGCGTTTTGATCAATACACACAAACACACAGATAAATTTAAGAAATTCATGATAGATCGTTAGTTCAATCATAAGAAATATCTGTTTTATGTTTCTAAGATGTATATTTAATTAGATATCAAAATATTTTATGCTTTTATTAAACGATGTAATGTAATCGAAATGTAAATAAACATTGAAACGTTTCAATCATCCTAAATTATCGTTTCTCCAGATGATTTGTGGAATTTTTGATATCGATCAGGCATTTGACTGCGGAACCTTTGGAATATCAGCTTTCAATGGAAATTTAGATAATCTTCACGTATCTACTTCGTACTGAGTTCCTGATATCAGATTGCAACATACTAGTTTAAACTTTCCTTAATAATCATTGAGAGATCGATTTATAAAAGCAAAATTAAAAAAAAAAACTTGTATGCCACAAAACATTTGAGAAGACTTATTTTTTTATATATATCGTCTAATTTTGTGGAAATTAAAATTGCATCGCATCCATCATTAATTCTCTCTGGAAATATGTTGCCACATTTCTAAATTTAAAGAGAAAAATAGTGACACGTTGATCTTAATTAATTGTGTTGGCCCGAGTTGAAAAGGAATGTGTTTGAGACTCTTCTTCTTGCATACAGCCGACCACCCCGCAATCACTGAGCGTAGCAGTATTGACAGGAATTGTTGGGGTCGACTACTGACTAAGTATTGTCCAGCCTTAAATGGACAGATCAGTCAAACTAACATTCCTTACGGGGTAGTAAATGACTGTCTTTCTCCTCATCTACACTCTCGAACAGTTGGAATGAAACTGTCCATCTTTAACATCATATCCTTCAGAGTTTTGAGATTGCCTAGTACCATTAGTACTGTACTTAACTCCTTATTGACAATCTTCTGGTCTTTCCTTCACTCTTAGACCTCCGTACATTCCATTAAGTAGTGGTAAACCGTACCCATTTCTCCAGAAATGCATTTATTTTCCTGCGTTCTTCCGAATCTTTGGAAATGTGCAGGAGATCTGTTATGTCCAGATGTAATTTGGATTATCAGTGAATGGTATCTTCTTATTTTAATTTCCGGATGAAAAATAAAGTCGAAAATGACTTTTCCCTTTTTGGACATGTACCATCTGTCAAACCATTGTAGTTTTATTTCTTCTCTCAATTCCCCTTTTAAAACCCCCTCAGGGGCTCACCTACTGTAGGTGAGTACGGGTGTCCCAATCACGAGGTACCCAGGGATCTTTACTCCCTTTATGTTTTATTCTCCCCTAAAGCTACTGCTGTCTGCTTTATCTCTTCTTTCCCTCGACGGCAAGCGGTGGAGCTCTCCATGGGAAGCTGTCACCGCTCTGTTTGCTTCTTGCTTCTCATGGACAGCCAAAGTCCCCACGTGTTGGCCGTGCGTGGCAACCCATTTGAAAGACGGGTGGTGCTCTGTGGTCCCCGGTGTATCAATCGGCTGGTTGCTAACCACTTGAGTGGTTGGTTTGCTAGGGATCAAGCAAAGGGGTTACTCCTTGGACTTGGCATTAAGGGTGATCACTGTATCCGGGGATAACTCCGAGCGTATAGGTTCCGGCTAGCATCAAGGTGGATGCCGAGGCTAGATAAGACCAGAGCTGGTAATTTCCTTCCCTTGATGGGCTCCGTGGTGGGCGGTGCCGTCGGACCCGAATCATTGTTAATGTCGCATGGGCGCCAAAACCAAAACTCCCTTCAGTGGGCATCGCAAAGTACCTAACCTGATTACCAACCTTCCACATTTTGATCGATTTTTCATACTTAAACGAATCTCTGACAAAAACGAAACTTTTCATTCCGTATCTCCTTTTCTCGTGCAGAAGGCTATCACCTCCACAATTGGTGATGTCACTGCCACACGTAAAATGCGTTCTGGTGACTTGCTGATTGAAGTTTCCACGAAAAAGCAAGCACAACAAGTAATGAAAATGAAAGCTTTAGCTCACATCCCCGTTACCTCTGCATCTCATACATCGTTAAATTTTTCCAAGGGTATCATCACATGTGGTGAATTGTTCAATGTCCCCCTTGAAGAGATCCCTTCAGAACTGAAACCTCAAGGAGTAACCCATGTACGCCAAAATACCATTAGGCGGGATGAACAACTCCGACCCACAAAACATTATATCCTTACTTCCATAGACCAACAGTTCCCGAATTCATTTATGTTGGATATATTAAACTACCGGTTCGACAGTATATCCCAAAGCCTTTGAGATGTTTCAAATGCCAGCGTTTCAGCCACTCGAAGAGTAATTGCCGCGGGACACTAACATGTGCCTGTTGTGCAGGAAAAGACCATGATAATGAAAATTGTAACGCACCCGAAAAATGCGTGAATTGCGGAGGCTGTCATGCATCGTCTTCTCGGGTCTGCGAACGCTGGAAAGTGGAGAAACAGATTACTTCAACTAAATTTAAAGAATCTATATCATACTCTGAAGCTAGACAAAAAGTTTTTGCTCAAACACCCAAACCTGGAGTGAGTTATGCATTTGTTGCAAACGCACCCTCCTATGCTAACTGAAAATGTACAAATTGCGTGAAATATAACCTTCAAACTACAACTATAGAAAAATCTTCTGATTCTGAGCTAGAAAATACAACCTCCAGTGCACCTGAAACTATCAAACCAGTTCGATCTAAATTAAATTCTAAGCTTTTAAAAGCTAAAGCTTTCAAAACGTGGTCTCTCGCCTATAGATCTACGGTCAAAGTTGAAAAAAATCTACAGCGCACAATTCAGTCGCTTTGGGACTTGCGACGAAAGGTAATCTCCAAAAGGACTTAACGTCCATTTTCGGCAAACCTAAAAGTCCCAATTCCATTTCCCTTCATCCGTCTGACGAGGAGGATGAATTACAAATGAATTATTAATTATTCTTCATAACACTTGCTCAAATAAATTCAATACTTCTATTAATTAATGGGCATATTTATCTCTTGGAACTGTCGTGGTCTTCGGTCCAAAGTTGTTGACATTAAGCATATTATTAATCAGCCCCATCTTGTTTGTTTTGCTTTGCAGGAAACCTTCCTGAAAAATGACATTGCCATAAAATTTCATGGCTATAATTGTTCTCGGAAAGATGCTAAAACTGGAAATAATTCTTCCGGTGGTGTTTGCATCCTAACATCCAACCTCTACCCGAGTTCTCAATTAAATTTACAAACTTCTTTACAAGCTGTGGCGATTCAAGTACATACACATACCCTTGTCACAGTTTGTAGCATTTATTTGCCACCAAATGCTATCATTAACCAAGATGAACTTAATAGTTTAGTGGACCAATTACCCAAACCCTTCTTGCTTCTTGGCGATTTTAATGCTCATAGTACTTTGTGGGGTTCGGAAAGTACAAATTCTCGTGGGTGACAGATTGAACAGTTCATATCTGATAATACTCCCTGTCTGCTCAATCATGACCAGAAAACCTATTTCCATGAACACACACGTACATTTCACAGTTTGGATCTGGCTATTTGTTCTCCCGATCTCTTTCCGTTGCTGAGTATTACAGTTGGGAGTGATCTTTATGAT
Source organism: Argiope trifasciata (assembly GCA_026543055.1). NCBI lineage: Eukaryota > Metazoa > Arthropoda > Arachnida > Araneae > Araneidae > Argiope > Argiope trifasciata. The sequence continues at coordinate 304,148 of JAPMOQ010001638.1, forward strand.
AGTGATCCCTTCCCCATAAGGGTCTCCTATGATGATAGAGGCAGAGTAAATTCTTGTCCCCCGCGTTTCCTTTTCCAGCGGGCGGATTGGACAGCTTTCATGCAACAAACAGCAATTTCAGAACACAAGGTTAAAATTACTGACATTACAGAAGCAGTGCAAAATGTAGTTGAATGCTTAGTTGAGGCTGCGAACAATACCATCCTTAAAAGCTCTCCACGGCTAAGAAAATTCTTTAGACCATGATGGAATGCAACTTGCCGCGACATTCACCGAGAACAAAAAAAGCGGTGGAATATTTTCCGCAGATATTCAACAACAGAGAATTTAAACGTTTCAGAGCTTATGTTCGGCGTATCCGTAAGCAAACCCAGAGAGAGTCTTGGATTAATTTTACTTCTTCTATAACAGCCTTTACTTCTCCGAAACTACTCTGGAAGAAGGTGAAAGCAGCCAATGGAATTTACAAAGAATTTTCTATTCCTATTCTGGAGACGGATAACGGAACTGTATCTTCCCCATTAGATGTCGCCAACACTCTCGGATAGCATTTGCAGGGGTATCTTCTGCTGATTCGTATAAGCCTTCATTTGTAGAAATTAAGAATCGGGCAGAACAGAAACCATTGCGCCTTTCTACCCAAAAATCCTTCCCTTACAATTCGGAATTTAAAATACACGAACTACTAACGGCTTTATCGAAGACTCGTGATACCATTCCTGGTCTTGATGGTTTCACATATAACATGCTTCGTCATTTGTCTACCACTTCTCTTTCAAATCTGCTAATTTTATTCAATCGCATTTGGTTTGAACAATTTCCAGCACAGTGGCATGAAGCTATTGTGATTCCCATCCTCAAACCCGGCAAGGACTCTTCTAATCCTCTGCACTATAGGCCTATTGCACTCACAAGTTGTCTATGCAAGACACTGGAGCGCATGGTTAATGCCCACCTTATATTTGAACTGGAGAGAAAAGAATGCATCCCGTTGCCGCAGAGTGGTTTTCGCAAAGGGAGGTTGACATTTAACAATATTCTATTGCTTGAAACTCAAATTCGCAATGCTTTTGTACGACGAAATCCTCTTGTCTCGATCTTCTTCGACAAAGAAAAGATCTATGACCACACCTTGCGGTTTGATATTCTCTCTATACTTGCAAATTTTGGATCAAAGGGAAATTTGCCCATGTTTTTAAAACACTTTCTGTCGTTGCGCACATTTCGTGTTCAGGTTGGTAATTTATATTCCGATCCTTTTATTCAAGCTGAGGGTGTTCCACAGGGAAGCATCCTCGGAGTTACACTTTTTATCTGTCATTTCAGCCAAATTCTGAATGTTTTAAACATTTGTTCAAGCTACGTTATATGTTGACGATCTTCAGATCTCCTACCAGGGGAGTAATATGCGTTTAATAGAGCGCCAACTGCAGGTCGCCGTTGACAAATTGGTAGTCTGGTACGATGAAAACGGGCATACCATTTTTCCTGAAAAATGGCAGTGCATTCACTTTTGCAGAAAACGAGCAGTACATTTGGATCCTTCAATCCATATTGGAAATGCTGAAATACCTATGGTCAATGAAATAAAATTCTTGGAATAATATTTGACCGTAATCTCACTTTCCTTTCGCATGTACTACATCTTCGGAAAAAGTGTGGCAGGTCATTGAACATTCTTAAGGTAGTCTCCAGAACCACTTGGGGAGCAGAACGTACTTTCTTGCTCCAAATTTATCAAGCAGTGATTTTATCCCATATAGATTATGGATGTATGGTGTATGACTCTGCGTGTTCTACGGTCTTACGTAGACTCGACACTGTACACCATTCTGCTTTGAGAATTTGCTCCGAAGCATTTCGAATTTCCGGAGCCAATGCATAGTCTTTATGTTCTATGTCATCAATCACCACTTGCGTTACGACGTAAAAATTAGCTGCCCTGTACTACATTCGAGGTATGTCTATTTCGAAGCACCCCTTGTCTTTTACCACATTTCCGGTTAGTCTTCGGAGACTTTATAATGCTCGACCATCCCACATTCTGCCATTTTGCGAAAGAGCTGAATCTTTCCTTCATAATACTGAGCTCCATGATAAGGGGATACAGACTTATGATCCATTTACCTTTTCTCCTTGGAATATTCATCAGTTTTCCTTTCTAAATCCCTTCTCTAGTTTTGAGAAGCAGAATACTGCCTCTATTGTTTAGAAGAATCTTTTTAATTTTCACCGCTGTCAGTATCTAGATTACTTAAAAGTTTTTACAGATGGCTCAAAGTCAAACGGTTACGTTGGTTACGGTATTGTTTTTGATACCGATACATTCATATACCGTCTATACACATCTCGATCTGTTTTATCTGCTGAATTACTAGCAATTTTTTATGCTCTTCAGAGGATTTCCATCTGCTCTGAGTGAAAATTTTGTATCTATACTTCACCCTGGAAATCCTGGGTCTTCTAAATAATCTCGAAAACAGGGGATTTGAGATACTATTTTGCTGGATTCCGAGTCATGTCGGAATCGCTGGCAATGAGCTCGCAGATAATGCTGCAAAAAGTGCATCTTTGCTTCTTGAGAGAGACATCCCTTTCAGTGATGCAAAAAATGTAATACAACGTTATTTTTACTCTCTTCGGCAGGAGTCATGGAACTATCAAATAAATAACAAAATTCATGCGATAAAACCTTTTATTTCTTTTTGGCCGTGTTTACCGGTGCGGGAGCTAAACGTTAAATTATCTAGACTCCGCATTGGTCACACACGTTTTACTCATAAACATCTTTTATTCGGTGATCCTTTTTTTAACGGTTTATCATCTTTTGGTTGAATGTCCCAATTTTAAACATCATCGTTTAAAATATTTTTATGCTTCAATTATAGACATGCAAATGCTTGTAGTGGAACGTCCCCACAAAAATCTTTTAAAATTTTTAAAAGCAATTGGGTTTTACCATCTTATTTAATATTTTCTTTCATTGTCATTTCTTTCATCTTGTTTATAATGTTGAGAGACATTATAATGTAATTTTATCAAATAATTTCTACTTTTACATTTTGATGCAAAACGAGTATTTTATATTTTAACCATATGTCTGGCGCAGTATGGCCAGCTATGGCTCTTGCGTAACTAAACCACACAATCCAATTCAACCCCTTCTAAAACACTACTTGATTTAGGGACAATAATATCAATATGTCGCCCACTTCGCATAGTGATTCGCCTTTTCATTACCATATATCCCAATATGGGATTAACACATGAAAGGCGGGGGATCTTGACGAAAGTATGCTAGGTAACGCGGATCAAATCGTAGTACTGCGACTCCCGCCTTTCCTGTGTTAAGAATAAGGCAAAATTCCCCTATTTACATCGGCAGCATCCGCAATTGGGTTCTAATTTTTCGAATCCAGCTCATTCAATGCAGTCATACAAGAGCAGAAATCTAATGCGATATGCTAATAAGATGACTCTTATTAGCTTATCAATGAAAAAAGGAATTTTTGTTTATCTCCGTACATATAAATAAGAAGTCAAATATTGGAGTAGCAGATCGATTGGATTTTTGAGATGTTCGTTGTCGTTCAGTGTATTTCAAATAGATGTGCGTCCTTCGATAAGTATGTTTTTATTTTTCGTTTTGGTGACGAGATGTAACCACTTTTAAATAAATTTCAAGTTATTTATTTTCTAATCGTCGTTGCGTGGTCTCTTTCTTAATAGATAAAAGCAGTTTACTAATTAGGCCAAATTTATCTCAAAATTAAAAATATATATTTTCTTGTTTTTTGTGGGTTTTGATAATAAATTATTAATTTTTCGTATGGAACAGGACAGCCGCAATTTTACTTCAAAAGAGCCACAGGCTGCCAAACCCTGCCTTAGTACATATGTTACAGTAAAAGTAATAAATTCGATGATTATATAAAATTACCGGTGATTATACATAATCACCACTGAATTTGGTAAATATGATAATTGATTTCATATTTATCAAATTTACCGGTTAGTTTATAAAATCCCCAACTCGTAATGCGTATATTACGAGTTGTAAATTGTATTGACTGATATTATATATAATCATTGGCAAATTTTATGTAATAACCAATTTATTACTTTTACCGTAACATATACACTTATTTATGCACCTTAATAGAGCCAAGCCATGGCATTGAGAGATAACTTTCTAGTTCTGGCACCTCTCATAGTGTCGTAGTGGAAGTTCGTCTGTTTTCGCATCAATCCTTCTGTGGCCACGCGTTGGTTTCGACAAGAGATTAGATAGGGGTACTGACATCTGATTTCATAAAAACACACACACACACCACAAGGCCGACGAGGGTGGTCCGCAGAGACTCCATGGCGTGATTCGGAGTCCACGCTCAGTCCTGTCCAACACGCCTCCCACTGACAGACGATCGATGCATTGGTTTTTTTTTTTTGTTTTGTTTCGAGAAATTTATTGCGGGTCAAAATGCTGGCTTTCGTCTGTTTAGATAAGTCCAATCACCGAGTTATCCCTTTGAATAGATTTCTGATCTTTCGTTCATGAATGCAAACGTAGCACGGTAGTTGTGTGGCCTTTGATAGAAATGAGGGGACTCGAAGTGAGGGTTATCTGCAAATTCGAGAGTACTCTGCCTACTATTTAGGGCAAAACTAGAAAGTACTATACATCTACGTTGCTTAATTAAATCGAATAATTGGGGCATGCTCGTTAATTTATGTCCCAGTAAATATTTGTGCCTCGTGCATGGCATAATTTAATGGATAAAATGTTCTAATTATACATTTTGAAGTATCCAACTTGCGTTCGAAGGAAAAAAAATTGGATTTTATTAAAACTATTTACGGTTTTTAGATGTATTGTTAACTATAAGTACTATCAATACAAAAAATATTTGAAAATATAATATATTTTAAGAAATTTGTAGTAAGTTTTAATGAAATTCAACCGAAATGGCCAACACTCTAAGCAAAATAGTTATGCAGCCATCCTATTTTTCTTTGTGCACAAATTATAGAATCTAATGATGAACGAAATGAAGCAAAATCTAAAAGATCTTGAGATGCAAAGAAGTGATGGGTAAAAATATGCGCATATATGCATTTTTTCCATAAATTGACAATTTAATATTTCTTAAAAAATCTATTAATGAAAAAGTATTTCAGCCACAAAAATCTTTTGGTTCATTTCATTTCCCATATCATATAAACACGGGCAGAAATTTTTACATAAATACCTCTATCATTTTTGGGAATATTATGTTAACGGTGGAGAATTTTTATGAAAATGAAAGTTTTGAGAAAATGGAAGTCAAAGGCAAATGTTAGTTGGAAAATATGTGACCCTGAATGATAGGACAAGCCTTCCTTTTCTCAGAAAAGATAAGCTGTTTTGGTATAAGGAAAGTCTGAACTATAATAACACTAAAATATAACTAATAAGGATAGTAAAATCATCGCCAGTGTGTTCGATAACCAGTGTTTTTTAACGTAGTCGGATACCTTAAAAGGAACATCAAGTTAGCAGAGAAAAACACACCCTCCTATTAGTGTTGGGGTTTAGTTTCCTGTCGATACTGCCTTGTTCAATGGTGGCGGGATGGTTGACTGACGCATTTTAAAATGCCCGACAGATTTGTGCTTCATGTGAAAGAGGCGAACCACTTAGCCTGTTTTTAAGACAATAATTAATAAAGCTTCTTTGGAGGAACTCTTCTTTCAGAAGAATCTTCATAATTTGTTCAGCAAAAATCAGTGATTCAACGATTAATCGATAAATAATCCATTTCCATAATTAAGGCAGTTCAATGAAATTTTCATTTTGTTATCATTTTCTATGGATAATTAAAAAAATTCAAATGCGTCCGAAAGTCTTCAGGACGATGTCTGCGATCCCGGAGGCTGCACAGAAAATCTTCCCTCGAAAGAAGAGTCCAAAAAGGGCAGCAGCAACGGCAGGGCAGTCGAAGATATGTTCTGGTCTTCATTCAGATGAGGGGTAATGCTTGCAAATGAAGTAGGACATAGCCTGGTGCTGTTTTCATGTCCTTTAAGAGTCCTGTGCGGAGTCTTGCAATGATGGGAGAAAAGTGTCTGGGGCCATTGAGATACGGAATGGAGGGTTTTTTCAAAGTCTGCGTCACCATCTTCTGAGGTGGTAGAATTTGGTTGATCCACTTCACTTGAAACTTTGGCGAGGGCATCGGCACTTTCATTTCCATCGGTTGACACATGATCAGGAATCCACTGGAGGATGCATGATTTTTGAATGCGGTAAATGAGGCTTCTTGTTCTTCTTGCATACATCCGACCACCCAGCCACCACTGAACATAGCAGCATCGACAGGATTGGTTGTGGTCGACTGCTGAATAAGTATTGTCCAGCCTTGCATGGACCGATCAGTCAAACTAGCATTCCTTTCGGAGTAGTGAATGACTGTCTTCCTCCCCATCTGCACTCCCTCATACAGTTGAAATGAAACTGCGGCAAATGAGGGTGTTGGTGTTTTGAGATAAATTTGAGTTTCCATTGCCAACGTGCCAATAGCCTCCAGTGCTGATTTTGAGTCTGAGCGAAACATTCATAATTTATGCAATTAAATTTACCAAAATCTAAAGATGTCCAAAAACATCTTAAATAAGAATGGAACAATCCAGAGCTACGTACATAATAAAAAATATTATTTGCATTTTATCTGTTCACTGCGCAATTCTTACCGTAAGCAGTTAAAGAATGTATAATCTGTAATAAAAAAAAGTCTGATAAGCGATTAATAGGCAATAGCGTTAGAAGTATCGATAAAAGGTAAACTCAATGATTTTATGTTTTCAATATATGTTAATATTTGTTACAATATTATGCTTTCCTATTTCAGAATATGGGAAACAGTTTTTTCACCGGATATTCTTGTGCATAAGAATAGAGTTACAATTTGAATTTTATACTTTAGAAAATAATCCATCTCGTGTAGTTATTGATAAAATTCTTCAGCTCTTTATATTTTATATTGCTGTTTATCATAGAGGCTGTTCCAAAAATGTCTAGATAAAGTTTTAAATAGTGTAGATAAAATGGAAATAATTAACAATTTTCTAATTTGCGTTTGAAAATGGCGCAGGTATAGCAATCGAAGACTTAAAAAAAGTTTCATTTTTATCATTTATTAGCATGCATTAGTTTATAATATTAAAATTATGATGCTGTTCATATTTATAATTCCATAAACTCGTATTGCTAATCTCATAGATATTCATGCATATTTAATGTTATCATATTTAGGTGTTAATTCTGTACCCAATTTTACTGCTTGAAATCAAAGCACAAAGTTTACTGCTTGAAAACGAAGTATCTCTCTTCGTTTTGTAGTTATCGAATGACTTTGTATTCCGGCAGATACATGGACTTCAGAATAGTTTGTAATTTAAAAAAATTTAAAATTTAAATTTAAAAAACTCAAAATTTGATGAAAAAAAAAACAAATTTGGTATAAAGATCTTGTATTAAATCTCATACTAGTCCAAAACAATTTTTGAGTTATTTTTATAAATATGAAAAATCATTTTAAAAATTTGTTTGTCAAACAAAAGAAGTCCTGAAACCTCGTAGTGACGAGAAAGTAAAAATACATTTTTCGAATTTTTCAAAGTTTCAAATATGGAAATTCATAAAATTCTCGAAGACAAATTTTCAGACACATTTTCAAATTTAAGCTCGAAATTGACATAAAATCTCTAACAGAAATTTTGAAGAATCTCCACGTTTTGGCTCGGAAAATGCGTTTGGAATTACTTTTGTCTCATTTGTCTTTAGGTCTGTGAAACGATAGCTCAAAAACGCTTTCAGCTACTTAATGAAATTTGTACTTGGAGCTTTTACTCCAAATACTTGGATGTCTTTGAAATTATGAATAAAGTAAGGATAATTTTCAAACTATTTGATATGAATAATGTTTTAACGGCAGATGCTTAAACGGAAGTTCTCAAAAATAAACTTCGCGTCATCGATACCTGGATGAGCATATATTTTCAAAAATGTCATCTTTGTCCCCAACATAGCTAGTAATAGTAAATAATTTGCAATGAAGAGTCGTCTGGATAATTAGGAATGTCTTACTCAGTGTTGTTTGAAAGCCCAATAAGAGAAAATATAAACAGGCCACATCTTCAGCAGAACTTCAGTGGAATCACTCAGTGATTAGTTTAAGCAGTCTAAAGGCATTTCCCGATTAGGAATTAAAATGGGCCTTAGAGGCTTCAATGAATGGACCAGCAATTCTGGCAGGAATATAAAAGTGCATGTGTTCAATGAAAAGAAATAACGTACCACGCATTAACCGAATATTTTTGCTGTTCACTCATGGTTTTGTCATACGTAGATTTTCATAGGCCCAAATTTGTTAGGTTTGATTAATAAACACTTTTCTCTCAAAAATGTGGGAAACATATGATTCTCACATAAATCTATGCTTTTTATAAATAGAAGAGGAGCCGAATGATAAAAGAAAAGATAGAAAGTGTTAAAATTAACAAGTCGATAGAGTTGAATTGGATTAAGACCCATATTGAAATTTATGGTAATGAAAAGGCGGATCTCTATACGAAGTGGGCAACACAGAAAGCCTGGTGGTAAGGTGCAGGCTTCAGAATCGAAAGGTTGCAGGTTCATGGCATGATTCCACCGAAGAACCGACGTTTGAGGAAGTCTAATGCACGTTAAATCCGTTGGGATTAAACATCCTCCCGCTGGTGTGGTGTGGAGAAGGGGGTGGCAGCTCAGGTGTCATCTGACCACGATTCAAAATGACGAGGTCCTTCCCGAAATAGCTCTAGTGGTGCTTCAAAAAGGGATATTATCACATTAAAGGCGGGAGTCGTAATTCTACGATGTAAGTCGAAATTTTTTTATGATTGCACACAATATCGCCTGCTCTAGGATGAAAAACGAGGTGGGGCGGTCACCGCGTTACCCAGCGTACTTTCATCAAGATCCCCCGCCTTTAATGTGTTAATATAACTAAACTTTTCTCTGGATACGTTTTCTTTCTTTATGAAGTATATTCGTCTATTAAATAAATTGATTTTAAAGTTTGACAGGGATTGAAACTGCGGACACGGAAAAAGTTTTCAATCAGTCAAATGTCCGTCCATTCCCTTTTCGGCTGAAGAGATCCACGTGCGCGGGGAGTAGTGAACGGAATTTACTATCGGTCCGATAAGCCGCCTCACACAACGAGTTCTTTGAACGAGGAATGATCTGAACACGAGATTGGAAACCCGATAAAACTATGCAAGTTTCAAAAACGACCAAAAATTAAATGTTACTTGGATAAATTCTCTTTAGAGACAGGAGAAAGCCTATGGATTATCTCTATAAATAAAAAAGAATGTTTGTCTCTTATGATCTGTCGCACCTCTCATCCGATTTCGATGGAAATTTGAATACTTTTTCTTGCACTTACGGGATGGTTATAGGCACAAAACAATCATTTAAAGTATAAAATTTTCAGATCTACTTAACACATTTATCAACCAAGGATTATTGTCACAATAAATCGCCAAGGAGGACCACAGATTCAGCAAAGTTGCTCAATCCGAGCTAGATGAGAATATTTCGGATCTATTGTACATAAATGCAATCTAAGTCTTTCTCTGAGCCAAAAGTTTTATCAGAGAATGGGCGAGAATATTTTAAGTAAAAAAATCCAATTGGTTGCAAATTTTTATCTAAACATTTAATAAAATTTTAACGTTTTTTGCACTAACTTGCAAAAATACTATAGTACAAATAATTTTGCACCATCTTAGTTTTTAAAAATTTATTTTTTCAATTATATTAAAGATTTTATGGTATAAATATATTTTCTGTATTTAATCAATTTTAAAAGCAAATATTTTAACCACATTTTCTAATATTATACTTGGAAATTCTAAACGAATATGAAACGAATCACGAGATACAATAAATAGTTTCTTTCAATACCATTCTGAAAGAGCATTACTATTTTAAACTCCAACAACACCAAGCTTTACAATTTTAAAAGAATACATAAATCTAATATATAAAAATGAATATTTTTTTTGTAGAATAGAATAATAAAAATAGAATAAATACTATTTATGATTCTCCTTTATATATCCTTCAATTTCAATGAATGTATTTATTGGGAACAAGAAAATAAATATCATTCCTCCTATCATTCTTAATGAAACAAGATAACTATTTCGAATTCCAAACGATGTTTCCTAGATTATTTCTTCTGTGGCAGCAACACATGGAGTACCAGCTAGTAAATAATAATTTAAGACGTAAAAACATATATATATATATATAATATTATAAGCTGATAGGATGAGAATTGAAAAAAAATTTGTTCCTGATAATGATATTATTTTAAAATAAACATAGAATTAAAGAGCGATTAAAAATTTCATTACTTGTTTATTTATTTTTAAACGCTTGTGGATGGAATATTTTTTTATTTATTTGCATGAACACAAACGTAAACGCAGGTTATATACCTATGCTGTCAATATTTACACCCATAGGCAGCTTACATGTGTTTCTGATGAGGTTCCACAAGAAAAGTTGGAATATTACATTTTAAAGCACAATTAAATAAGATGAAATTAGAGTTTTTCCTGTCCATGCCTTCCGATTTGCTTTCGCATATATTGAGTATACAAAAATAAAATAAAAATACTGTAAAGGGGGGGGGGGTTCAAACGAAGCTAATTATTGCTCGCAATAGAATATCACCCCCTCCTCTGGAAAATCACATGACCACGACTTGAAAATGGCAAATAGTTGTCACGTTGGGACAACCGCTTGGTCGTTGCCCCAACGACGTTGTCTCAACTGTTCACATGAAAACAATACAGCAACAACAGTAGAGAGGGCTCAATTGCGCGCTATAGATCAAGCCAACTTCCGGAAGATCAAGTTTTCTTCTTCTTATACACAGCCTTCTACCCCGCCACCAATGAACGTAGCAGTATCGACAGGATTCATCTGATTCCACTAAAAAAATCTCCCGTGGTATGCATGAATGAACTGAAGTCAGTGTTCAAAATATGAGGATAATGATATCTCTGTAGCATTCCACGCCTAATGCCACTAAAATTCTCCACAAATCTAAATTTGAAGCTGAGTAAGATGGGACAGTAGCCTATCCAGCAATTATGGGTAGCAGCAAATTTCGTGCAGAGTTTTAGCAATTGTTAAATACGGACTCAATTGCTAAAAGCAAGCCTGAAATATTAATTTATCCTGTCACATATTGTAAGCACTTTCCCTTTTTGGAAGTGGCAACACGCAAAAAGAATCAGATTCTGAAAATAAAGGGAAAAGGAGAGTTGCTCAATTGAAATGTCTGATACTATGTTTGCTTTCCAAAAAGCTTTAGAAGGAAAAGAAACTAGTTTGTTTTCTACAATTCACAAAAGGAATAACTTCCGCACCTCATGCCAATAAAAATCTCCTTTAAACACGGATTGGGAGAACATGTTTTAGATCAGAGTCTCTAGTGTGCAGAGTGTTGCCGAATGCGACTGACAACTTCAGAGAGGTTACGGTAGATAATAAGTTGGAAAAATTACGGTACCTCCATGCTCGTTCGTGGATACTGGCTCGCTACTTTTATTTTCCCCAAACGCATGGGAAATTAACATAGAGAAGACTTCATATCGATTACTTGTTCCTAATTCTAACATTCATAGGGTCATTCCTTTCACCAGATTCATTGCCTGCTCAGTGTCTGTTTTTGTGAAAGAACACAGGAAAATAAATGCATTTGTAGAGAAATGAGTACGGTTTACCACTATTTAATGGAATGTATGGAGATCTCAGAGTGAAGTAAAAACCTGAAGATTGCCAATAAGGATTTAAGTACAGCAGTGATGGCACCAGGTCATCTCAAGGCTCTGAATTATACGATATCAAAGATGGGCAGTTTCATTCCAACCGTTTGAGAGTGTGCGCATAGAGATAGAGCAAAGTTATGTGTTTTTTCAAATCACTGACAGGGATATTAATATTTGCTATAGTAGTCGCTGATTTTTCGGCACTGTCAGTCTTCTCGTTGCTCGCAATACCTACATGAGAAGGCACCCAACAGAGCAAAATTGTAAATCCATGATGATGCCATTCATATTCTAAATATGTGCACAGAATTCCATGCATCAAACTTTTTATTGCCTAGTAATTATCGTGTTTTCTTGTACTTGGGCTGATTGAAAGAAATATCTATGAGTTGTGTTCAAAACTTCACAGTAGTATACGGATTTTGCGTAAATCTCGTAAACCAAATTCCATTTGCCCAACTGTAATCGTTGTTGTGTGATCTTAAGCACAGATGCTCAAACTTAATTCCAAAATTTTGATTTTCAAAGTTTAGGGAGGTCTGGAAAGTGGAGATTCCTGAAAATCTCGAGATGTGTATGTTTGTAGTTACAATATTTTTTCTTTTATATTTAATACTAGCTGGTACCCGGCGCGTTGCTGCCGCAGAAGGAATAATCTTGGAAACATCATGTGAAATTTAAAATAGTTATCTTGTTTGATTAAGAATATTTATTTTCTTGTCGGTAAGAAATACATTAAATGAAATTGAAGGATGCATAGAGGAGAAGCCTAAATAGTACTTATTCTATTTTTATTATTCTATTCTGCAAACAAATATTCATTTTAATGTATTAGATTTGTGCATTCTTTTAGAACTGTTAAACTTGGTGTTCTTACAAAATGTTAATGAAAGGAAAGTATTTGTTGTATCTCGGGATTCGTTTCATATTCCTTCAGAATTCTCAAGTTTAATGTTAAAATTTTTTCTTTTAAAACTGATGAAACATATAAAATATATTTAGGCCATAAAATCATTAATATAGTAGAAAAGATAAATTTTTTTTGAAAACTAAGATGGTGCAAAATGATTTGTACTATCATATTTTCAAAAGTTACGGCAAAAAACGCTAAAATTTATTAAATGTTTAATTAGAATTTCGATCCTATTGGAATGCTTAACTCAAAACTTCCTCTCATATGCTCTGATAAAGCTGTAACCTCAAAGACTTACATTGCATTTACGTACAATAGCTCTGAAATATGAACGTCTAGCTTGAATTCAACATCTTTAATGAATCTGTTATGTCTCCATGGCGAGTTATTTGGCGATTAATCAAAGGTTAATAGATGCGGTAAGTAGATCTGGAAACATTTTTTATACCGTATATGATTGTATTAGGCCTATAACCATCTCTTAATTGTCAGTAATAAGTATTGCAATTGCAAGTGATCGGCAATGAATGCATTCCTTGAAATTGAATGATACATAAATAAAAAGCGTAAATAATATTTCTATTTTTAAACTGTATTTTGCAAGATTTTAGGGTTGACAATATTTTTTTTGTTTTTCCATTTTCATCAGAAACGAATAAGTGCAAGAAATAGTTATTCAGTTTCATAAGAAAGTCAGAACGGTAGAGATTCAAAATGTTTTAAATTTAATTTTAGATAATCGTCATTCATTATAACTATCCCATAGGTTTAAGCAATAAACTAAGTTTCATCGCAATCGGATGTGCAGTAGGTACTGCAGCGTTTAACAGACACACAGACAAACATTCTTTTTTATTGATATAAATAGACATTGAATTAAAACTATCGTTACAATTCAATGTATGGAAATTTAAGGCTTTTTTATTTGCTTTATACGTTTGAATTTGATGTAAATTCATTAAAAAATATTCAAATACAGTTGTTTTATTTGGTTTTGAACGGCAATAGCTTTTACAAACTATTTTTTATTGCTTTATACGTTTGAATTTGATGTCAATTAATTAAAAATATTTAAATATAGAAGTTTTATTTGGTTTCGGACTGCAATAGTTTTTAAAAACAAAATATGCTCTTTGTAATAGAGAAGGATTATGAAAGAAGCATAGAGTGAATGCATCCTTCTATGGCCTGCCCTGTTATCATCGCGTATTCGCAACGTCACAGATAACCTTTTCCCAACCATTTCGAGTTTCGTTTGGGGCCACGACCTTTTCTGTGGAACAAAAAGGATTCTTTTTTATCTCCAAATTCCCGCCTTTTTTTCTGGGTCGCCAAATGGCGCTATCTCAGCCGTCATCTAACTGCGCACTGCGGTCTTTCTGCTCGCTGTTTATGTCTCTGCAATCTGATGGCGACCGAGGTTTCACTGTCCAACCGCGTCACAAACACACTTGTTTGGCGTTTGTTATTTCAACTCAAATGTATCAAGATTTTTCCATTTCCTTGAAAGTCGATTACATACCTATTATGGAAAGAGTTGATAAAGTTAATTTAGTAGTAGCCAATGGGATCATAATCGAATCCGATTGAGAATCGACAGACCCATCTTTCAGTGACCGCCGACTTTCGAAACAACGCTGAGAGATAAGGGTTCTTTCATCATGTTGTGATTTGCAGAAAATGAGATAGTTATGCCGGGAATTCTCCGCATGTTTAAATATTGAAATCTAGGGCCAGAGAAACCATTTCTGTCATTGGAAGATCGCATATCTCTGCTCATATCTAGGATACTGGAAAACACAAATGAAAATTGAATGTCAGGATTCTGTGGCGAAATTTTGAAGAAAAATAATTGAATTTGCTTTATGAAATTTGATATAATTAAGGTATCCGACAACGTTTAAAACACTGGGTATCCACACATTGGTAAATTTATTTTATATTGTTACTTCTTGTAGTTCAGACTCTTTTCATAACAGTTTCTCTTTTCTACGAAAAGGAAGGCCCGACCTAGGTCACATATTTTTTCAGCGAAAATTTGTCTTCCATTTTCTCGAAACTTTAATTATCATAAAATTTCTCCATCTTTAACATGACATCTCGAAAACTAATAGAGGCATTTACACACAAATTTTAACGTGTGTTTTAAATAAGATGGGCAATGAAATGAACCAAAAGTTGTATTGTTGGTCAAATACTTTTTCCTTTATGGGTGTTTTTAGAAAAATTAAGTTGCAAATTGATGGAAATAATACATTAATACGTGTATTTTTATCCATCACTTCTTTGCATTTCAAGATTTTTCTCATATTGTGGCTCATTTTATTCATCATTCTATTCAACTTGTATACAAAGAAAAATAGGATGGGTGTATTACAATTTTGCTTAGAGTGTTAACCGTTTTAGTTAAATTTCATTGGAATTTATTACAAATTTTCTTATTTCAGAAAATATATAACATTTCCAAATAATTCTGTTGTATTAATAGTGTTTTGCATTATAATTGAGAATATATCTGAAACCATTGTTTAAAATAATTTTTTTTAATCCAACTCTCTAATTTGTTTTCCATTGAACGTAGTCGGATGCCTTGAGGAGCCATTTCCTGAAATATTTTTTGTACTGAACATATACTTATAAACAATTTATAAGAGTTTTTTCTCTAAAATGTTTCTATATTCGCAGCGCATGGCACAATTTTAAGTCTACAGCAATAGATATAGAACTAGGAATAACATTCTAAAAGTTGAGAAAATTGACATTCCTGGTATTTTACAAATAGTTGATCATATTTTAATCGGGTTTGATATTGAAAATGTAATGAGCCGAGCGTTATTTCATTTCCTTTAGCTGAGCGCAGTGAAAAATCAGCAAATATTGTAGAATTCCGCTAAATTTTTTGTAGCCATTCGCTTTGCTTGGCGACTTGACTAGCGTTTGGTTTACATTGGCAACATTTGGGCCTGGCTAACGGGAAAAAAACCCGTAATCATTTTTAAAACACAACTTTATTTCTTGGCGAGCAAAAATAGAAATAAAAAATTAGAAGATTCTATTCAGAAAATTAAAAAAAAGCGAATAGATACTTTCAACACAATTAGTAAAACATTAGGGATATATTGTATTAGTGCGAAAAGTTGTATTTTTGAAAGAGGTTATTATGGTTTAATCAAGAAGATATAAAATTCCTATTAACTGAAATAGCATTTATTTGTTTTAATAAAAGTGACCTATATTTCAGAAAAATAATTGTTGTAATTTAACGAAAATGTTTAGAAACATTTCCCAAATTATATATTAACAGTTAACAGCTTTTATATGGAATAATTTTCGTAATAAAAACTTCTAATAGCTTATTTTTAATATTTTTGTGTAATTATATTTAAAACAAGATTAATATAACAGTTTAAATTTGAAGAAATAATTGAAAATGTTGAGTTTTAATTTGTTTAGGAATTTATTTAACACCTTGAAATTATTTGGATTCATATGGAAATTTAGTAAGAGGAATTTTATTAGGAACCAAAGAAATTAAAAGTTCATTGGGCGGCTGCTACATCAATTTTCAAATAAAATCTAAAAGATTATAATCATTTTAATCTTTTGTGATTGATTACGCTACAGATTACTGCGATTGAATCATTGGCATTTTTCTGTTTGACCTTTCGATTATTGACTATTAGATCAGAGGGAAGTTTTTTTAAAAAAAAACGTTACAAATAAATTATTGTTGTTTAAACAATGATAAACAATTTTTAAAAATTAAAATTCAAACATTTTTATATTTCATCCTTAAACATTTCCTAACAATGCTTCATTAAAGCATTAAAAGTGGGAGTCGTTGTACTACGATTTAGCTAGCTACTACCTAGCATACTTTTGTCAAGATCCCCCCCCCTTTAATGAGTTAACTGCACGTCTTATTTGTTGTAATTAATATGTATATGCAAGTTTTGTTGGAGTGAAGTCCTATTTTGCGTCACTTAATTTAATAATGATCATAAATCGTCCATTTTGTTCATTTTTAAGGAGATTTGAAATAATAATTTCAGACTTATATACAAAAATAAAGATCCAAAAGTAAAAATTCCAAAGCTGATAAAACATTTCGTAGGAAGGAATGATGCCTTCTTTTAACATATTCAAGGCGGGGGATCTTGGCGAAAGTATGCTAGGTATCACGGCGGCCTCGTTTTCGTCCTAGAGCAGACGATATTTCGTGTAATCATCAAAAAATTTAGACTTAAATCGTATTACTACGACTCCGGCCTTTAAACTACAGTCGAGATAAATCGTTGTACTAGGACTCCCGCCTTTAATGTGTTAAAATTGCTCTGATATCCTCAGTTTGTTTAAACTTTTGTACCTACAACTGGTTCAAGAAATAAAGTCAAATTAACAATCTAGAAAGCTTCATTACTTAAATAAATTTTCCATGCAGTCAAAATACAACTATCCTTTTATTATAAATATTTCTCTAAATATGTCATATAGTTATTAGAATATGTTCAAAAACTTTTCAATAGGAGCTGTGCAAATCTTAGCAAAAATGCCCGCTTTAATTTTCATCATTGTCTTCAACTTCTGTCCAGGAATAAAAATACTCGTCGAACCCATTTCCGTCTACTTCATAAATCGTTTCATCATAGCTTCCTTGCTCATCTTCTGCGCTTATAAAATCCGATGAAAATTTTGAAGACCCCGTTTGAGAACCTGATGATAATCTAGATGAACTCATTTGGGAATCGTCTGACATATCTTCAGAACTGCTATCAGATTCAGATGACATTGTTGAATATCCCGATTCCAGATCCAATGATAATCCGTCTTCGAAAATTGTCAATTCATCGGAAGAAACGTTCTCATATTCTGTTGATTCGCTCTTTGATCTCGAAGATGAACTTGAAGATCTCATTTCTGATCCTGATGAAGATCTCGATGAACTTTGTTCAGAATCAGATGATGTTTTTGAATATCCAGATTCCATGTCCGATGATGATTTGTCTTCAGAAACTATCGATTCATCGGAAGAATCGATTTCATTTCCTGATGATTCTCTGTCCGAATTTGAAGATGAACTTGAAGACTGCATTCCCGACCCTGATGAAGATTTCGACGAGCTCTGTTCAGAGTCAGATGACTTATCTGTTGACAATTCTTCAGAATCAGACGACGATTTGTCTTCAGAAACTATCGATTCATCGTGAGAATCAATTTCATTTCCTACTGGTTCTCTATATGATTTTGAAGATGAACTTGAAGACTGCATTCCTGATTCTGATGAAGATCTCGACGAACCCTGTTCAGAATCAGATGACATATCGATAGACAATTCTTCAGAATCAGATGACATAGATGAATATCCAGATTCCGTGTCCGATGATGATCCGTCTTCAAAAATTGTCAATTCATAGGAAGAAACGTTCGCATTTCCTGCTGATGCTCTCTTTGATCTCGAAGATGAACTAGAAGACCGCGTTCCTGACCCTGATGAAGATCTCGATGACCTCTGTTCAGAATCAGAGGACATATCGGTAGACCCTTCTTCAGAAATTATTGTCATTGATGAATATCCTGCTTCCAATTCCTCTGAGGAATTGTTTTTGGTATCAATTTCATTGCTGTATTCCCTATCTGAAAACACATTTCTGGAGCTTGAGGATCTCTTTCGAGTATTAGAAGATTGGCTTGTCGAACTGGATTCGGAAGATTCTATATCTGAAATTGATGAAAAGCTTTCTTCTGAATACGAAGATTCAAGGGAAGAATCATTTTCTTCACTTGGCGGCGCTATCGTATTTCCAGGTTCTGTGTTAGAATCGTCCGCTGTAAAAAAATTACGATAAATGTATACGATAATTACGAAATTACGATAATTGCGATATTTATCAATTAAAAATTCAGTCAGAATTTTTCGGCAATCATTTCAAAAGTAAAAACAAAATTCAAAAAAGAGGATTTGTTCACAAAATGTAATAGAGTTTTACCTACAATAGTTACTATACAATGTGAGATAGCTGTAGTGGTAAACCGGTAGCTTGGAGTTATAATATTATAGGTTTAGTTCTTATTCTAATAACTTTTCTTGAACATGTGTGTCGTGTGCATATCAAACCTTTTAACTTCAATAGCAAACCTAGCGTTAGCAAGACCGGAAGATTTGGAAAATGACGGATCGGTTACGAAGTTAAACTCAATATCATAACTATTACCAATATTTTAGATGATGCGTTAGGCCCAAAAGAAATAATAAATTATACATTCCAAGTTGTAAAATAACCGAAACACCTATCGATTTCAAAAAGGCGAAAAATTGAGATTGTGATGTCTTACTTAGTAAGAAAGGTAATAGAGTGTTCGTGTTTTGAAAACAGTGCAAACGCAGAGCATTGAAATTTGGGCATTCTGACAATAAATGGTGGACAGACATTTTTTACAGCCACACCGAGAACATAGAGGCGGTTGTTCATCTAATAATAAGTGGAGATGGGTGCCTCTAGTATGCCCAGTACGTAAACGGGTGAATACTGTGTCTGCTTTTCGATTCGGTAATGAAGACTGGTTGTATATGAGGTTTAATAGCAAGCAGTTTGTTGTTGGTTTCAAGGTCCCACTGAGCTTGCTATTCGGAATAGAGAACCATTTTAATGCGCTTATTTAAGTCACCTACAGAAATAGATGAGATCACTTGATTACTTGCCAATTAAGCGGCCTTCATTGCCCAGAATTCCTACATGAGAGGGTATCCAACAGAATAAAATACTAAAATCAAGGGAAGTCAGTTTGTTAAAACTATCTAGAATTTTGAAAATCAAAGGATGATTATGAAGATGAAGGTAAAACGATTTTAGCGATCGTAAAACGCTTAGAGAGTCAGTATAAATGATAAAACTTTTTTTTCCTGTCTCTCAGAAATTTCTGCTATTGCTTCTTTCTTCTAATTCGTCAGTTTTATATGCATGCTTATATAAACATGCATATAAAACTGCAGAGATTTCAGCCGTAAAAATTGAACAGAAAGAATGAAGCGTAAAAGAAATGACTGCATCTGGGAAGATAACAGCGAAAGAGACATGATTAGATGATTTTTGATCCATCGGTATTCATGCTTCAACATAACAACAACAACAAAATCTTTCTACTTACGAGGATTAGATGCAGGACATTTATCCTGAGGAATGCACACTCCGCTGTCGTCCCTGAAGTAGCCACTCTTGCAATCGCAGCCAGATTGGCATTCTTTCAACTTGCAATTACCTCGGATGCCGCACGTGTTGCACCATTTCGGTTTGGCGCAAGGCACTATCTCTTCATTCTCACCGCTACATTCTACGGAAGGAGGAAAAAATGATGTAAATAACCTGCCATGTTATTCCAAGAGAGAGATTAAGGCATCCGACAACGTTAAAAACACTGGTTATCGAATATATAAGAGATATTTTTATCATTATTATTTCTTGTAGTACAGACTTACCTCTTCCCAAAACAGTTCCTCTTTTCTAGGAAGAAGAAATCCTGTCATACAGGGTTACATATTTTTTCAGCCAAAATATGACTTTCACTTCCATTTTACAAAACTTTAATTTTTTTAACTCCATCGTTAACATGATTTCAAAAACTAATAGAAGTTTTACATAGAAATTTCACCGTGTATTTTAAATAATATGAAAAATGAAATGAACAAAAAATTTTACTGTTGGTAAAATACTTTTTCATTTATAGGTGTTTTAAGAAGAATTAATTTCTGAATTCATGGAAAATATGCATGTGTACGTATGTTTTTGCGCATAATTTGTTTCCATCTCAAGATTTATTTTAGATTTTGGCTCATTTCATTCATCATTATATTCTGTAACTTGTCTTCATAGAAAAATAGGATTGTTGCATAACCATTTTGTGTAAAGTGTTGACTGTTTTGGTTAAATTTCCTTAAAATTTCCTACACTTTTTCCTACTTCACAAAATGTATTACATTCCCAAATTTTCTTTTTTGTATTTATAGTATTTACAATTGATAATACATCTAAAAACCATAAATAGTTTTTGGAAAATGCAATTTTTCAAAATTGTTCCTTCGAACGTAGTCGGATACCTTAATGCATGTTGACTGACCTCCGAATTTGGCGCCCATTTGGCGACAGAAACGAATGTTTCAAGAAGTAAGGCCGTATTCCTATTAGGAATCGAGATTGAGTGATTCTGCTGGTTGATTCTATATGTGGTCACATCTTGTTAATTAACTGTAAAAGTCGGAATTAATTCTCTTTTTGGTTTGATTTGATTTAGTGGAGTTATGAGGCGCAAAAGCCATTGCGTCAAACGTGTGGTATGTATTAAAATCTTGTTTTATAAACTCTAATTAAAATCTTATCATTTTTTACGACTTGTCATTGTTTATGTATAGGTAAAAAACAGTACGAAGCCCTTGAAATTGAACCTTTTTTAATGAGATCAGATGGTAAAAACCGATCCTTTTTCAGAAAGTAAAAATGTGGGGGTGATGCATTTTGTGAAGGATGTCTTTTCAGATGATAGAGGAAGACTGAAAGCAACGGATACGTTGGGAAATAAATGGTGGGCAATCAATCAGAATGTATTGAACTGACAATTGGGTATTGGCATTCTGTTCACTGAATGGCGGGTTCCCCCTGCAAAAAATGCCTGTGCGTGAGTCGAGTGTGACCCATTCTTAATCGAGCAAGGGTTGTGCCATGCTTTCTGTTAGGTAAGTCTGGTCAATGTTCAATAATATGTTTGATTGAATGGAGCTTATTTACATCCTTCAAATCCCATTCCCTTTGCCATTTTGAATAAAGATTGGTTTAAACATATTTTTTTATATCATTGAGAGGGGCAGGGCAGTTTAAAATATGTTTTGGGGATGTTGCTTGTAGAGCGATTTAAGGATAATTACTTTTCACATTTAGCAATTCTCCCTACTTGCCTAAATGTCCTAAATTTAATTCTCATCGTATGCGGTATTTTAATTCTTTAACATTGGAGATGCATGAATTGGTGGGAGAAAACCCTCACAAGAATTTCTTTCAATTTTTAAGAGCCATCCATTTTATATGAATACCATGGGGTTTTTAAAAATTTTCTAGG
Source organism: Argiope trifasciata (assembly GCA_026543055.1). Classification (NCBI taxonomy): domain Eukaryota; kingdom Metazoa; phylum Arthropoda; class Arachnida; order Araneae; family Araneidae; genus Argiope; species Argiope trifasciata. Next base: position 326,037 of record JAPMOQ010001638.1, read on the forward strand.
AATCTTTTCTGTCATTGGAATTCTAATTTTAAGATCTTTGTCCTTTAAACATATTGCACTTTGATTTTATAAAAACAAAACGTTGTATTTTGACCTTGAAGACATATTTTATTCATAGATCATTTGGCAATAAACACACACCACTTGTTTGGCGCAGTAAGGCCAGCTTTGTCCCTTGCACCATAAAAAATCCAAACATCCATCCATCCCTGCTTGCTACATTTTTCCTATTTAGCTATTCTTTACAAATATGCATCTTAGTCGTATCTTATGCCTGCTTTTTATATAATTTAGAAATATTACTGGACTAAACCATAGTTCAGCAATCCAGCATTTTGAGCTTGTATTACTGTACACCTAATAGACGATTTCCATAGCCAAAAGGTATTTAAGAAACATATGTTTCAAATTCGCTTCGCATCTTTTTTTTATACAAACAACTGTAATTTTTTATCATAGACTTTCGAAAGTTCAAGTGTTATTTAAATTTCATAAAAATTCATCGCATTTTTTTTTTCTAAAATTTCTTTATATTCTTAAATAGTTGTCGATCAGCTAGTTCGCTGGAAATATAGGTTGTGTATGCATAAAATGTTATGCATAACTTAATGTTTCTGGGATTCATAATAAAACTATTAAAGCTTCCAATTGTGACAAACAAATTTTAATAATCTAATAACAGTCTTAATGCCCAAGAACATAACTAATGCCCACAAACATAACTAATGCCCACAAACATTACTAATGCTCCCGAACAGTACTAATGCACACGAACAGTACTAATGCACTCGAACATAGCTAATGCCCACAAATATAACTAATGCACACGAATATTATTAATGCATTCGAGTCCTATGATGTCTTGGAGTCATTAAGGAACAAAAATCTTTCTTCTTACTGGAGGCAATCTTTAGCAAAATTGTTAATTTCTTTTATTCTTCCACTTGTAAACAATTCAGATAATAATCAGAAACTTTCTACTTCAGTTTTTAATAATGGAAGAAAGACAAAAAATTAAATATTTAATAAAAACGGGTTGGATTTATTTGCAATAGCACAAAATATTGTTGGAAATGATTGAAACAATACTGTTAAACATTGAATGGAAAAACTTTGAAAAAATTAATTTTATCTTCAAAAGTTAACGATGCAAACTGCATAAAACCAACAAATTTTTTAGTTATTTGAAATTGCCAGAAGAAGTTGCTCTATGCACTCAAATCTTCTACAGAAATTTAGTTGCTCTAGATCCTACAGTTTGACCCGTACAGTGCTTCCTCATATACATTTACCTTATTATTAGCTCCTTTTATTGTCAACATTTTTAAGAACTAGAAAGCTCCACTTAACTTAAAAAGGAGCATTTATTCATTATAATATAATTCCTTTTTTAAAAAACTTTTATAAGCATTCATTACTACAGGGTGCGCCAGAAAAATTTACTTAATTAAAAGGTCAATAAAAGCAAAAGTACTTCAATTATTGTTTTAATACTTTTTTATTATTTGAGAAAACAATAGCCCAATTTTTTTTCATACTGTTTTGAAAAATGACATCAGTTATATGGTGACCCCCATTGCGCATACACTGATTGAGTCGATTTTTGAAGTTCGTGTCACCTCTTTGTCACCTTCGCGTCACCTCTCTTTATGTTGGAAATGGCCAAGCGAATGCTGTTCTTGAGGTGAGCTATGGTCCGTGGTCGATCGACATAAACCAGGAATTTCAAAGGGAGCCCCGTCACCGATAGAAACGACCGCGTCTTCAGTCAGGTTGTCAAGCAGCATTTCAGAACGCATTTTGATGGGCAACAAAATCGCGTTCTGTTCATTCTTGCACAACAGTCCATTGATAGGGAAGAAATGGAAGGTCTTGATGGAGAATTCGTCAAAGAGTGGTGTCAGAAATTCCCAGAGCAGCTGCGTGTTTGCGAGCCGTACGTAGAACTGACTGCTTCACTCTTTCGACATTTTCCGGAGTTCTGGTGGTCCGTTGATGCCCATTTCTAGGTTTAGCGACGCTCTCGAAATGAGTTAATCCAAGACAGAATCAAAAAACGGCCAGGAACGGGTCTGTGAGGAGGAATTCGAAAGCGAGGGCGGAGGCAAGTTGCGTGTCGACAAGCGAGAGACGGTTAGAAAAGAAACTCTCGATGGTGAAGGCCTGCTGTTCTCTTGATCAGAGCTTGATGGCAACTGACTAGAGGAAGAAACAAACTTGGGGACTTCCCCAATCCAGTAGCACCACCTATCAACCCTCTACCCCTTCAACTCCCCTCTCGGGAGTTTTTTTTTTTAAATAAGTGAGTTTCTCTGGCGCACCCTGTATAAAATTGTTTCTTTGAAAAACAATTTATTAAGAGAATCATGAATAAAAAGTGGCGAATTAGATAATTAATTGCATTTAAATGCAACCAATATTGCCAAACAATGTAAAGCAGTTGACAGCTAAAAACATTGCTAGGGGATAAGTTCCCGATGCCAGTACTTACGAGATGTTGCTGCTCCAGGACATTGGTCCTGAGGAATGCACACTCCGCTGTTGTCCCTGAAGTAGCCACTCTTGCAGTCGCAACCGGATGCGCAACTAATCAACTTGCAGTTGCCCCGGATGAGGCACGTGTTGCAGGTCTTGGGCTTGGCGCAGGGCACCACCTCCTCGTTCATGCCGCTGCACTCTGAAAATCGGACATTTTCTCATTTTTATATTCATGAAGTTTTGTAAATAATACCACGCGTCTCTTTCTATTCATTTTAAGGTATCCGAACAAGTTGAAAAGATTAATTTTCACAAAAAGTGACATTTTCCAAAAGTTACTTTATTGGATAGACCAGTCTTTGAGCTATCCAAAACAGGTTTACTTTTGTCTCTGCGTTCATTAGAAGATATTAGTATTTTCGTATTGATGGGTAAACCGGAAGTGGATATTCAAATAACCGGAAATACCGATTTAAATGCCCCAAAACATGCTTAAAATTTGTATAAATACAAATTTAATTTTATATACGGAAAGTGTTTTGCTATTAGTTTTTAAGATATCATATTAATGGTGGGAAATTTTTCTGAAGATTGAAGTTTTGAGAAAATGGAAGTGAAAGACTGATTTTAGTTGAAAAGCATGTTTACAAGTTAGGCCCTAATTTTGATAGAAATGATAAATTGTTTTGGAAAGAGAAATGTCGGCACTACGAGAAATAGCAATAAAAAAAGAATTCACCAATCTGGTCAATAGCCAGGGTTTTTAACGTAATCGGATAACTTAATACAAGAAAAATATATCTGACTAAAATTACAGAAAATTCTCGAAAATATAACAGCCAATATTATCTCAGGTTTCTCGATTTGAACTTAGAGTCCCTTGGATATTAGTGAAAGAAATTTCATCTCATGATCATCATCAAAATGATCATGTTATTGTTATTTTAGAGGGACTCTTTGCATAGAATTTTTAAAAAAAACCAAAGCAAGAGATCAGGTGACCGTAAAGCACACTGTAAAGTCAAGTGATTGAGAAGTGCCCTGAATTGATCCACATAAGACATTATAGAGTGATTTATATTTCTCTAAAGAATGTTTTATATTCCTTAAAGTTTGTTCCAAAAGTTTTAGAAACATTATACTTCATCATCATTCATAAATAAGATCATTTAATTAAAAAAAGCATTTTTTATAACAAAATGATAATTTTATAAATATGAAGACGCATTATTTGATAATATTTATAGTTTCAAATCTACAAAAGGATTATTATTTTGATATATAGGAAAAATTATTTTAAAAACAATGCTTGCTTTTATACTATATTTTGTTATTGATTTGCTGTCATATGAATGCATAGATTTACTTATAAGTTTAATTAAAATGAATGAGTTTATTTTGCCTTTATTTCAGTAGTATTCTTTAAGTCTAAAAAAACTTCTAGAAAAAAAAAATCAAAATTTTTGTCAATTAACAAACTGAAAAATGGCGTTAGTATTGATGATGATGATGCCGTGTCCGTGTTTTCACGGAAAGGGGGTGCAGTAGCTTCTGAGGCTAAAGACCCCTGAGCACCCAGAAGACAGAAGTCTGACTTCTAGCTCACATGAGGATGGCACACACATTCGCTTGCACAACCCCTTTTTACAGGGGCACTCATTCACACGTCTCACAGATAGAACACAAATAAAGAACAACCATCCTGCCAGTGTCTTGGCTTAGGGGTAGCGTGTCTTCTTAGCATTCTGGTCGTCCCAGGTTCAGTCCCAGTTCGTTTGAGCATGGTTGTTATTCTGTGCTCTATCTGCGAGTATTGTGAATGTGCCCTCCTGTAAAAAGGGGTTGTGCAAGCGAATGTGAAGCACATGAAGTAGCTAAATCATACTCTTGGTAAGTCGCCGCCCTAGTTGGCTTTACTGAAAAACAAGGGACCCTAATTTGGGCTTAAAACCGCTGAAAACGATCAGTGGCCTTGTCAATGACAAGTGCCAATGGAAACAACAACCACACAACCATGCCCAAACCAGGACTCGAACCCGCGACGTCCAGGTTACGGGGAAGAAGCGTTACCTCTATGCCAGGATGCCGGCTTGGTGTTAGTATTATTCTGAAGTAATGATACCGGTAAAATAAAGAAAATAACGACTCACTTTTGTCGGTTCCTGGTTTGTTGTCCGGTGTTGAGCCAGGACTTCCATTGGATCCTTCTTCTGAGCTCTTTGAATCATCTTCTAAGAAAAAAATAAAAGCATAAAAACGGGGCAGAAAAGTAAAAGTATAAATGTTTTTAAAAAGTTGCAGTTGTAAATAAGCGTAAATTGTTACATAGTATTTATTTCCCTCACCATCGCATTGATCGACGCGGACGCATTTTCCCCGGCTGTTCAACAGCAGGCCTTTCTTGCAGAAGCATCCGGATTCGCACACTGCCGGACACACCCCGTTCCTGGTGGCGCAAGAGTTCCTGCACCTCTGGAAGCACTCGTAGTACTCCTGATCCGGCCCACACTTCGGCCTTCCGCTGTTTTTCGCCATGCAGAGCTCTTTCCGGACGCACCTCCCGTCCTCCCGCATGACCAGCCCTTCCTTGCAGAAGCACCCGGACTTGCAGATAGCTGCGCAGGCATCCGGAGGGTTGCACCGGTTCTGGCAGTCCGGCATGCACTCGTAGTATTTTTGGTTCAGCGGGCAAGCTGCGGAAAGAATGATGGGAGAAAAATCAGAGCGACTTTTGCCATTTTCGAAACCTATACATTCGATTCCGGAAGGAAAACTTCACTTCGTTAATACGTTGACTGCTAATTAAGAGATAACTCGTAGATGGCATTCTTTTCTAGGACCCAACTATCCATTAGATAGCACTAGATAGTTATTAGATAGCACATTCTCTGCAGTAGTTGAAAAATAGCAAAGAAGGGGTCATCTAATTAGATAGATGGCACTGATATCAGGCCAGGATAGTGGCAGTGAACGTGTTAACGTCTCTTTTTAAACCAACGCTAGGGATATTCTGGGAAGGACATCGTCACTTTGAGCCGGGGTCTGACGATGCGTCACATTCTAAGAGGACGGTGCTGCACCCCAAGAGACGCGGGTGTCTTCACTGAAACCCATATTGCCTATTTTGCAGTCCATTGAGATCCGACCGATTCAGTGTATCAAACTTTTGTAAACAATTATGTTCAGCATCCTGGAGGCTAATGACCACTTTTCCTATTCTTAAATCCTCATTAGAGCCGTTATTAATCTTCATACGATAATATTAACACGTATTAGCTAATTACGAGATAACTCGTCGATTGCGTTCTTTTCTGGGACCAAACCATCCATGTTATCAGGTGACACCTTCTCTACTACAATCAAAAGAGATCAAAGAAGGGGTCCTCTCATTAGATGGATGGTCCTGACATCAGGCGAGGTTAGTGGCAGTGAACATATTAATTTTTGAGCATGCAAAGGAAATTATTTTATCCAGAGATCATGGTACATTGATTCGGTTTTATAAAGGTAATATTTGGAAGCAGAGCCCAATCATTACATTTAAAAATGAAAAAATGGCATTTCAAACTCTAACAAAGAATAATTTATTAATTATTCTGTTTGATAACATGTTTGTTTTTCTACAAGAATGTTTTTGCTATAAAATAATTAGATTTAGTTTAGTTAAATTAACGTCCAGTCTTGAAGCAACACTAGGGCTATTTTGGGACGAACCTCGTCATTTTGAACCGCGGTCAGATGACACCTGAGCTGGCACATTCTCTCTCCACACCATACCGCACTAGTGGGAGGACGTCTGGCCCCGACCGATTTAACGTGCACCAGGCCCGTTTGCACGGCGGTTCTTCGGTGGAATCGGGCCTCGAATCTGCAACCCTCCGATTCCAAAACCGAGACCTTACCACCAGGCCACGGCAACCTGTGCTATAAAATAAATCTTATCAAATGTTCTACCATAATTGCAAATTTGGGTTAATCATTGGGTTGCCGTGTTTATATGGAAAATGTGTAGATCGTTAAAACACTTTAAGACTCAAGACATCTAATAAAGTTAACAACATTTGTTTTCAAGTTGTGATATGTATTTGTTGTATGTTGTAACACAATATCAAATATCGTTAGCAAACTGAAAGTTCATAAAGATGGATGCGTATCTATTTGATATAATAATGGCTGTATTCGTAATTTGGATTCTTTTATTAGAAGTCATACAAAAATATCATTAAATTGTTGCTGTTTTTCATAGCACATGCCATTGGACAAGCCCGCTGTAATGAAGTCAGCGATTTAAGAGGATAGGATGCTTCTCTTGCTTTTAGTAGCGCCAACTAGGGCCAAGAGTACGATGTTGTCACTCGTGCATCACTCCTTCGCTTGCACGATCCCTTTTTACAGGGGGACATATTCACACATCTCAGATAGAACAGAGGGTCCCAGAAAGACTCAAACCTAGAAACTCACCGGGACTCAAAACGAAGAACCCAGATCACGGAGAAGACAGGCCACCTCTATGCAAGGACGCTGGCATATCATAAAGTTATCAATTAATATAAATATGATTGGTTGGAACTATATTCATGTACAGTATATTCAGGGATTTAATGGATTTTTTTTAGTTATTTATATTAATATCCAGTTTTAAAGCAACAATAGGGTTATTTTGAGTTTTAGTTCAATTTAGTTATATTAACGTCCCGTTTTGAAGCAGCACTAGGGCTATTTTGAACGGACCTCGTCATTTTGAACCACGGTCAGAGGACGAGAAGGATACTGAAGCTGGCAGCCTCTGTCCAAGCTTTCACGCTACACCAGCGGGAGGACATTTGGCCCCGACGGAAATGCACCAAACCAGCTAACCCGGCGGTTCTTCGGGGTTATCGGATCTCGCACCTGAAACAATTAGGCTCCACAAGCGAGACCTTACCACCAGGCCACCGCGGCTCTGAAGATTTTTATTTTGATTATGACACCAAAAATATATGGGGCCAAAGAATGCAGAAAAAAATTAGCTGAGTTTATTATTTATTAAGAAAAAAAATTAAGGTATTAATAGTGCGATTGATAAATTGTTTCATCATGAATCATACCCCAAAGAATTATTTGATTTCTTTATCAATTCTCTTGATTTTCTTATATGTATTTACAATACCATACGTTTTAATCTGATTCGTAGAAAAATGAAAAAAAACATAAAGCTTATATTTTGGATTTCTTGCCTTTAACAAAATGATTACGCAAATTTACATGTCTACGATTTTGGCATCAAGATTACAAGCAAAAATCCTAACCAATAATTTTTCTTATGGAAATTTTAAGGTACCGGGTTCTGGTACACTAGAATACATAAATAGATAATCAAATCATTGATGGATGTTGCTATCTAAAAGTTAATACAGCTCAAATTTTGTTGATAAAGCATTTCATTTATTTGACATATAGAGGTTTTTTAGTTATATTTTTAAATGTACCTAAACGGCGGACTGCATGTTCCTTATATACAGATGTCATGAAAAATTCGATACAGATCTAAAACTATAATATGCGGATTATACATTGACATTTTATGCAACTATCTTGTTCTAATTTTTGCTTTATCATATTAATAGGAAGATTGAAAAAAAATAGTTATTTCGGATTTGAAAATGTTTAATGATTTGAATATGTAGATCCTTAACACTAAAATAAATGAAAGGGAACAGAAGGCTAGAATAGGAGAATTGAAAAATAATTTAACCCGTACAAATTGAATTTCTTGTCGATTATATTACTTTGTATTAGTACATTTCTGAAACGAGAAAGTAGAAAGGACGAGATTACAAAAATCTGCCGTTTTTTTCAAAGAAGGATGGTAGCCTAATGACAGTGCCACAACCTTTCTCAAGAGCCAAGTGCAAAATATTAACTTGCGCTTTAGGATTTCAGTTGTTAAAATTAATATGTTTTAAAATTCTTATTCTTCAGTCAGTGCCAATACACTCTTGAAATGGGTATAAGAAATTAAGAAAAGTTAAACATTAGATCAGTTCCTCATTTGGAACAAGGATGAGGATGATGAATAAATCTTTAGTTAAATGCAGTTGGACTTACATCGCCCACAATCTGTAAATCTAGTTTACCACTATTTGATGGAATGTATGGAGATCTCAGAGTGAAGGAAGGACCTAAAAATTGTCAATAATGACAATCTTTATTGTTAATAATTATTTTACGCTACTGATGGTACCAGGTCATCTCAACACCCTGAAGGATAGGATGTTAAAGATTGACAGTTTTAATCCAACTGTTTGAGAGTGGGGAGAAAGAGAGCTGTTGACTACCCCGAAAGGAATGTCAGTTTGACTGTTAGGTCCATGCAAGGTTGGACAATACTTATTCAGCAGTCAACTGCAACAAATCTTGTCGATACTGCGAAGTTCAGTGGTGGTGGGGTGGTCGACTGTATACAACAGGAAGAAGTATTGGGCGGAGGTAGGCTGGATAGATGAGTGCGTTGCTTTCGCCTTGCCCGAATTTCTGCAGATTAGTGGGTGTTATGATCTAAAGACTTTATGGAATGAAAATGGACAAATCCTGGGGTTGCCCGGAAGTATTTCAGGAACAGAAAAGTCTTGCTACTCACTGAGGGGGCACTCTGCTGGCGGAACACACTCCCCGTTCTTGTTCATGACCAGTCCATCTTTGCAGAAGCAGCCCTTGAGGCACTCTTTGGGGCAGTACGCGGTGGTGGAATTGTACGTCATGCACGTTCGTTTGCACGACGGGATGCAGTCGTAGTACTGCTGGCCCTTCGGACAAGTGGGAACTGCAAAAACAGTTTCATTTGTCATGCATGCTAAAGAAAGGAGTTTTAAACTTTTCGATTTCTTTAAGTATAGTTAGTTAGCCCCTTACTTCTGGCTCCTATGAAAATGACACTGTGAAATTTCTACCGCTGTTTCTCGAGCCCGTGATATTTCCAGGCTGGCGTATTCAAAGGTAATGCTCCAAAAATATTAAAACAATCTATTTCTTATGCCCAGAATCATGTTTATTACTCAATATATACACCAGATGGCTGCACTAGACTACTTGAAATATTTTTAGAGATAGCTAATTTATTTTAAACTATACACTCAGTTTTATATAATTTTCTTGGATAAAAAATAGGAACTTTTATGACCATTTTCTTCCAAATTATGCGACCATTAAGAGGTTAGTTTGTGTTTTGTGGCACAAGAGCCATTTCTGGCCATGCTGCGTCAAACATATGGTTGGAGATATACAGTACAGATCTGAAAACTTTAAAAAAAAAAAGGTACAATTTCTAAAAATTTATATATGTGGAGATAAAAAGTTTTTCTGTTTAAATAAGATGGAAAAGACCCATTTCTATCCAGAAAGTAAAAATATTTGGATGGGGATTTTCACCCACCAAGTCATGAATGTTTGAGTATGACGTACAATGAGGATTAAACATGGGATATTCAGATAAAACATGAATGAAAGTCAAATGAACACGACATGCAATACAGACTGGGCAACGCTGTCCAAACGGCAGATGTTTATGTATGAGACGAGTATGACCAACGCGAAGTCAAGTAAACTCGCGAGCTGGAACAACAGATCACTGAGTAATGTCAGGCTGAAGAGAATTCTTTAAGTATGGCAAAGTCAAATTTGAAGCTCAGATCTTACATGCAAACTAATGAAGCAGTAAAAACGTAAATTCATTATAATAAAGCTGTTTGATGAATTTTAAGATGTTATTCCGATTATTTTTGTTTCGAAGTTCTTAAAGAAATAGAAAAGAAAAGAAAAGATTGATAAATTGCATTCAGGTCATCTCTGTTACATGTGTCAGCAGATAAACAATCACTGTAGAGTCAGAAATCTGTAGCGCCCGTCTGGGTTCTGTAGTTTAGTTCTCCTTCTTGAGAATTGCACTTTTATGGGACTTTTGAGCACTTTTGAAGTTATAATTTCGGTTGAATTTGATTGGTACTTTGGTCTCGGCTATTGTGTAGCCTTGAAAAGGTTTCTGGATCTAGAACATGGGTATTTTTTCTTCGTACTGTTTTGAGAAAATCGAGTATACTTTGGACATTTCGGATATATGAAATATTTTTGGACGATGAGCTAAAACTAAAATTTTATACAGAAAATTACAGTTGCAAATATACCAAATTTCGTCTAAGATGTATTTTTAGGTCATTGTGTTTACAAACATACGAATAAACAGACCGATATACGGTTAATCTTTGGTTGGATTTGGTTCAAATTTACAACAAACATACACTGATGAAAAAAAAAATCCCAACACTAGGAAGGAGCTGTGCTAGATAAACGAAATTTGGTAGGCGTGTTTATACATCTGAAAGATGTCGTCGATTCAAATTTCGAGCTACGTGCGCAAGTGTGGCGCTAGTAGCGACACTATGAACATGCAAATGAGGTTTGCTTTAAATAAGCGCTGTAAGGTTCGTGATCGTTATTTACAGTTGAGATTTGACGTAGCGGGTTAATGTTATTCAAGGATGCCTCTGAGAAGGCAACGAAGCCATTATCAACAGCTCACTCAGTTTGAACGAGGTCGTGTTGTAGGGCTACAAGAAGGTGGGTTTTCTTTCCTCGATATTGCTGAAAGACTTGGCAGGAATGTATCCACAGTGCATGAGTATTGGCGGCAATGGTCAAGGGAAGGTACTGTCTCAAGAAGACCAGGTTCCAGGCGGCCACGTGGTATTACTGAGAGGGAAGACCGCCGTATTCGGCGTATGGCTGTGGCTAATCGTACTGCGTCTGCAGCTGAAATTCGAGCTGCAGTTAGTACCACAGTGACACAACGAACTGTTACAAATCGGTTACTTCAAGGACAGCTCCGAGTCAGACACCCTGTACAGTGCATTCCACTGACTCCAAACCACTGTCGTTTGTGACGTGAGTGGTGTCAAGCTAGAGCTCATTGTAGGACGGAGTGGAGATCTGTTGTGTTTTCTGATGAAAGCCGGTTCTGCCTTGAGTCGCAGTGATAGCCGTTTGTTGGTTAAAAGGAGGCCAGATAAACGCCTGCTAGTGACCTGTCTGCGGCCTAGACACACAAGGCCTACTCCTGGAGTTATGGTTTGGGGAGCAATTTCGTATGACAGCAGGAGCACTCTCGTGGTTATCCCACGCATCCTGACTGCAAATTTGTACGTCAGTCTAGTGATACAACCTGTTGTGCTGCCATTCATGAACAGCATTCAAGGGGGTGTTTTCCAACAGGATAACGCACGCCCTCATACAGGTGTTGTAACCCAACATGCTCTACAGGGTGTCTACATGTTGCCTTGGCCTGCTAGATCACCAGATCTTTCTCCAATCGAGCACGTGTGGGACATAATTGGACGACAACTCCAGCGTCATCCACAACCAGCATTAACCGTCCCTGCATTGACCGCCCAAGTGCAACAGGCATGGAACTCCATCCCACAAACTGATATCCGACACCTATACGACACAATGCATGTACGGTTGCATGCTTTAATTCAAAATTCTGGCGGTTACACCGGTGACTAATGTGCCAACATTTCACATTTGAAATGGCTCTACCTGTGATCTTGAAACTGTAATCAATTAAATATGTTACCTAGACAAATGTATTTCTAAAATTTCATTACTGTACAATAATTTTTTCTTGGTGTTGGGATTTTTTTTCCATCAGTGTATATTACGGATTATGAATATGTGTGCCAAATTTTATTTATCCTACTTTTAGCGAGTTGTAATTATCGTGCAAAGGGGGACCGGAACAAATGTGAATAAACTTTCTAATCTTGGATTTCGATAAAAATTTGATAAAAATCTACAAATTAGATATAAAAATCAATTATGAACAATCTAGTTAATGAGTGTAAGAATCATTTTTTTCTCAGTCAGACTTAATTCAAAAAATTGTTAAAAATCGAGAGAAGATTTATTGACGATTTAAATATTTTCTGATTTTAAAACTACAAGAGTCTACAGGTGTCAGAAAAAGATACGCAAAAACAGGATTTCATGAAAAAAAATATAAATTTGTAAAAACATGATTTACATTTACATACTAGTTATGAGTTAATTTTATCAAATTTACAACCTTCCACAAGGATGAATTCCAAACATTATATTGCTTTACAAATCGGTATAAACTTTCTTCCTACTGCGTTTTAAGGCGCCATGTGTGAAGCTATGACTTACTTTTCCGCCTGGCGTTGCACTTGCGCTTGGGCACGCATTTCCCGTCCTGGTTCTTCAGGTACCCTTTCTTGCACCAGCAGCCCGGAGTGCACTTCGGACACTCGATCTCCTTGTCTTGAGTGTCGCAGCTGCCTTTGCAGCTGGGCGCGCACTGCTCGTAGTAGACCTCGTTCGCGCCGCAGAGCTTGTTGGGGCCTGGAAGGGAAACATTTCATTCCAAATTCTTGTAAATAATGGTTACTGGCTCCGATTGAAGGTCTTCATTTACGATGTTTGCACGGTGAGAAAGAGCGTTTTCCTTCATAAACCCGAATTCTGCGGGCATGGTGCCCCTATAAACGAGCATATTGCTTCAGAATGGCCTCTTGATAGATTTAGCCAGCCATGGTTCCAATAAGAACATGTAGATGTTCTGGGACCCAGAATAATTTGTGATGTTATCTTAATAAGCCAAATAACATCTACAGGATTGAACAATTACTTTTGTCCTGTTACTGGTGCTATTCCAAGGACAGTTCACCTTCTACATGGTGGCCTCGAACAATGAACGTTCAACCTTCATGTAACTGATATGGCGACATCTACCCGCAACTAAAGTCATCAGACTCACTTGACGCAACAATTCACGCACGCTTGGCGTGACTAAAAAGCTCTCGGCTCCCCAAACAAAGATGGGTACCGCGCATTAGACACAACAGCTCCATACGCCAACCACTCACTCAACAAACCAATTCATCAACAACAACGCATATAGTTCGTTGGCTCACTGGAGGGGGATTCTGTAGTGATATCTTAATAAGCCAGATAGCATCTACGCGATTGAACAATTGCTTTTGTCCTGTTACTGGGCTTCAGACCCAAAGATCCCGGGTTCTATTCTGAGTCAACATCACCTTCCATAAATTCCTCCCCAAACGAGCAATCCTGCACTACTGTTCAATGATGTTCTCTTGATGGTATTTTCTGGCACTCTCCGTACGAATGTCCGGCGAGAATCAGACAACAAACTAAACCTGAACTGTAAGGAAAACATCAGAAAAGACCAGTGTTGCAGTGCCTAAAATATATGTTCTCTAATCCAGGCTACCGCACTCGACCAAAATGCCGAATGAGGACCAAAATGTTATTCACTTTAAATTTTAAAAGCCGTTCTGTTTTATTTCAAACTAGCTGGTATCCAGCGCGCAGAAGAAATCATTTTGGAAACAGCGTTTGGAATTTGAAATAGTTGTCTTGTTTGATTCGGAATGATAGGAGGAATGGTAATCAAACGGAAATTAATCGTATATTTGCCCTTATTCAAAATACATCGATGACTGAAACTAAAATTTGACCCATAATTGAAACTTAAAAATCAAGATCGCGTGCCGAATTTCTGTTTCAAGTCAATATCTTTCTGAAGCATCGAATTTTCATGCCCGAGAAAGAACAAATCCATTATGGAAACGTTTTTTGAGATCCTCGAAAAAAATTTATGAGAAATACAAAACGCCATTATTTATATTTCACAAGCTGGAACCCGGCACGTTGCTGTTCGCAAAAGAAATAATCTTGGAAATATCTTTTGCAATTTAAAGTAGTTGTCTTGTTGTATTAAGAATGACAGGAAGAAGGATATTTATCTTCTTGTCGACAGTGAATATATTCATTTAGATTGGATGTATAAAGAGGAAGCATAAATAGCATTTATTCTATTTTTATCGTTCTATTCTACAAACAAATATTCATTTTCATATATTAGATTCGTGTGTTCTTTTAGTATTGTAAATCTTGGTCCTCTGTAAGAATGGTAATGATAGGAACTATTGATTGTATCTCGTGATTCGTTTCATATTCGTTCAGAATTCCCTAGTTTAATGCTAGAAAATGTGATTAAATCATCTTGTTTCAAAACGGATTAAACAAAGAAAATATATTTATACCATTAAATCTTTAATACTGTTGCAAAGATAATTTTTTGAAAACTAAGATGATGCAAAATGATTTGTACTATCATATTTTCGGAAGTTACTGCAAAACACGCTAACATTTTGTTAAATGTTTAGTTAAAATTTCGCACCTATAGGATTGGTTCCCCTAAAACTTTCTCGCACACTATCTAATAAAACTATTTCCAAACATTGTATTTATGTAAGGTAAGAGATTTATGAGAAAGATTTACATTGCATTTACGGATACAATAGCTGCTAAGTATTAACGTCTAGCTTGAATTCAGCATCTTTACTGGATCTGTTGTGTCTCCTTGGCGAGTTATTTGGTGGTTAGTCCTTGGTAAACCGATGCGGTAAATAGATCTGAAAATATTTTTTATTACATAATTTTAATATGCCTATAACCATCCCTTAATTACAAGCAATGAGCTGTCTAAGTTTTATCGGAATCGAATGAGGATACGGCAGTGCGTAAGCGACATTTTGACAAACATTCAGTTTTTATACAGATTTATGCAGATATTTCAAGAAAATGTTTTAACTTTCTGCCTATCAATCTTTACATGATGTTATCAGAACATCAGATGAATATTTCCCCGCAAATGAAAACATTTTACATTTGATTTATATCCATTTCGATTCATTGAAACCTACTCTAATCTGGCTCTTCACATCACCAAGAATGCTAGACACGCCATGCTGTCAAAGTGTGGCGTAGTTGAGTAAACTTTTTGTACGTAGGTTTTAGACGATTTACTGTATTTCATAGCTTGGGTTCACTATTTGTGGGAAGCGTGTCGTGTGTTACAATGAAAAATGGCAAGATTTCTGTTAACGCAATTAGTTGAATATTTAATTCGCGTCTAAATTTTAAAAAGCTGGCATCATTCTTATTTCGAACTACCCGGTACCTGGGCTTTGCTGCCGTAGAAGAAATAATTTTGGAAATAGCGTTTGAAATTCAAAAGAAATGTCTTGTATAATTAGGGATGAGAGAAAGAATAATGTTTATTGGAAATGAATGCATTCATTGAAATCGAGAGATACATAAAAGGAGAAGCGTAAATAATGTTAACTCTATTTTTTTTAAACTTTATAATTCAAGATTTTAGGGTTGGCAATATTTTGCTTTTTGTTTTTCCTTCTTCAGCAGATATGTCTATATTTTGAAAAGTTGGCAATATTCTTATTTTAAATAATAAATGTTGATTGAACAAAATGCCAGCGTCCTGGCATTGGAGTAGCGTGTCTTTCCCTGTGATCTGGGCATCCCGGGTTCGAGTCTCGGTTCGGGCATGGTTGTTCTTCTGTGTGTTCTATAAATGTGCCCCCTTATATAAAAGGGGTTGTGCAAGCGAATGTGTGTGTCACCTTCATTTGAGCGAGAAGTGAGACTTCTGCCCTCTGGGTGCTGGGGGGTCTTTACCCTCAGAAGCTATACAACCCTTTCCGTGGAAACACAGACACGGTATCATCATCGTCCTCAATACTAACGCCATGCTTCAGTTTGTTAAATGAAGAGAATTCCTGTTTGTTTTTATTTTCAAAAAGTGTTTTTTTAGACTTGCAGAATACTACTGATATAAATACAAAAAAAACCCATTCATTTTAATTAAGCTTATAAGTAAATTTATGTATTCATATGTTTATGTACTCATAGCAGTACAACAAATTATAACAGATAGGCAAACGTTGTTTTTAAAATAAATTTTCCTTTATTTCCAAAATAATTATTCTTTCGCAGATTTATAATTAGAAATATTACCAAATAATGCGTCTTCTTATTTACAAAATTATCATTTTGTTATGAAAAGCGCTTTTTTTATTGAAACACGGACACAACATCATCATCATTGAGCAGAATGAAGTGTTTAGAAAGAGCAGAGTAACATAAATACATTCTTCATAGTTACAATGACTTTTATTTATATTAAGATTAATTATTAAGTAGTCTCTTAAAATGTAATCTCATCAATTTTAAGTGGTGGTGCGTTGGTGTAGTGCCACTTAATCATACCAAGCTCAAATGAGCGGAGCTCTTTCGAATGAAGGCAGAAGTGTGCGCCTTTGGTTGGGAACGAGCACCGTTCAGGTGAAAGGACGACTTTGTTCGAACACACATGATACAACCCTTTTGAAGGGGGTGGTCCAACTCATTCATCCATCCGCAAGTCAACATTTAGATCCGAATCAGAGACCGACTCATCCCTGATTCAGAAGTATAATTTGTTATGGGAACTTGGAGGACTTTGCAGTCACGACCTATTGAACGTGCCCCAACTGCCATGAGCAGTCACGGCGGTCTTTGGGTGAGACGAGGACAGAGCTCGCGACCTTTCGGTTGCGAGACTGACGCTCCACCGACCAGGCTACCGCGGCCCTAAAATTTTTAGCAAAAAAGACTTGTGATTTGAATGAAAAATGACCCCCTCACCCTTAGGGACATCGCACTGCTCTGGAGGAACGCACTTGCCATCGCTGTTCTTGACCAGACCTTCGTTGCACCAGCACCCAGGGCCACACGGGAGGCACAGGATGACGTCCGTCCTGTTGTACGTGTCGCACGTACCCCCACAGCTCGGGGCGCACTCGTAGTACCTCTCGTCCACGCCACACTCCTCGGGGCTTTCTGAAACGTAACGAGTGAGTCTGAATGATGCGATCTCTTATATTGACGCACTCTCAATCGGTAAATACTCGGAGTCTTATGGAAAGAGTTTGTCATTTCGAAGAAACTGTTTCTCGCTGCTGTTGAGAGGGGAGAGCCAATTGATTTGGAAGAATGCAGGAAAATAATTGCATTTGTGGAGAAATGGGTACGGTTGACCACTATTCAATGGAATGCATGAGGCCTCAGAGTGAAGGAAGGACCTGAAGATTGTAAATAATGGTTTCAGTACAGTACTGATGGCACCGGGTCATCTCAAAATCCTGAAGGATAGGATGTGAAAGATGGACAGTTTCAATCCAACTGTTTGAGAGCGTGCGCATGGGGAGAAAGGCAGCTATTGACTACCCCGAAAGGAATGTTGATCTGACTGTTTGGTCCATGTGAAGTTGGACAATACTTATTCAGCAGTCAACCTCAACCAATCCTATCGATACTGCTACGTTCAGTAATGGCGGGGTGGTCGGCCGTATGCAAGAAGAAGGGGGAGCCAACTGAGTTATCGCCCTCGTCATCTGACCGTGGCACAAATTGACGAGGTAAGTCCCAAAATAGCCCTAGTGTTGTTTTACAATGAAACGTTAAAATAACTAAACTAAAATCAAAGGAACTATCGTTAACCATTCGGCAATTGATAAAAGAGTCACTGAATGTGTTGTGGCAACTTAATACGCGAGTAACAGCGACTATACACTAGCGATAGCTTGCAAACTCATACGTCACAGGTTCGATCCCCACTGGAACCAAACCACTACATTAGAGACCTTGGACATGATGAACCCTCAAACAGCTGCCGTGACGCCATCTACCCAAAGCAAAGTCTTCAGACACATTTGACAAGGATTGATCAATGATTCAGGTACACATATTTTTCAGCTAAAATTCGTCTTTAGCAAAATTTTCTCAAAGATTTAATTTTCATAAATATTCGCCACCGTTCACATGATATCTTAAAAACTAACAGAGGAGTTTACGCAAAATTTTCAGCACGTGTTTTAAATAAGATGGGCAGTGAAATGAATCAGAAGTTGTATTGTTGGTGAAATACTTTTTCATTTATAGGTGTTTTCAGAAAAATTAAGTTAAGAATTGAGGAAAAAAATGCATATATATGTGTAATTTTACCCATCACTTTGTGGCATCTCAACATTTTTCTTAGATGTTAGTTCATTTCATTCATCACTATATTCTATAACTTGTATACAAAGAACAACAGGATTGCTGCATTCCAATTTTATGTATAGCGTTAACCGTTTTGTCTAAATTTCCTTAAAATTTACAAAACAATTTTCCATAACTCAAAATATTTTATATTTTCACACAATTTTGTTGTATTTATAGTATTTTGTATTATAATTCTCAATACTTCTAAAAACAAAAGCTTTAAACTGTTTTTAAAAAAATCCAATAATTCAAAAATTTTCCTTCGAACGTAGTCGGATACCTTAAGGTTTAATGAATGCGCAAATGAGTATAAAGTTTCTATTGAAATTAATTAAGGTATAAGACTACGTTCGAAGGAAAATTTTTGAAAAATTTAATTAAAAAAATTATGTATGCTTTTTAGATGTATTTTCAATTATAAACACTATAAATACAAAAAAAATATTTGTAAACATAATATATTTTGAGAAATGTAAAATGTGAAGCAAATTTTAATGAAATTGAACCAAAACGGTTAACACTCTACAAAAAATGGAAATGCCTATTTTGCTTTGCACGCAAATTATAGAATGCAATGATGAATGAAATGAATCAAAATCTAAGAAGAATCTTGAGAAGTGATGAGTAAAAATATGCTTATAGATGCATTTTTTCTATATATTGACGGCTGATTTTTTCCAATAACCCTTATAAATGAAAAAGTATTTCACCACCAATCAAACTTTTGGTTCATTCGCCCATGCTATTTAAAAACACTCTGCAATTTTTATGCAAATACCTCTATTAGTTTTTGAAATATCGTGTTAACGGTAGAGAATTTTTATGACAATGAAAGTTTCGAGAAAACGGAAAAACAAATTTTAATTGAAAAAGTATGCGACCCTGGTTGATAGGTCAGGCCTTCCTTTTCCTAGAAAAGATGAACTGTTTTGGGAAGAGAAAAGTCTGAACTACAAGAAATAATAAGAATTTTAAAAATTTATCAATGTGGTCGATAGCCAGTGGTTCTTAACGTAGTCGGAAACCTTAACTGAAAGCAAATGGTACGAAATCCAAAATAAACATGATTAATACATATTCTCACTTTGGGGACACTTTTCGGGCTCGACGCATTGGCCCTGTTCGTTTCTAACGTATCCCTCCTTGCAGAAGCATCCTGGCACACACTCCAGGGTGCATATTCGATCCATGCCCACATTCGCGCAGGTGGCTGGACATGCTGTACCACAGTTATTATACTTTTCGTTTGTACCACACCTGTCAGTTGGAACAGCCGGCGTTGTTACTCCTGAAAGAGAATTAGAATTCAGAGCTCTATGAAATACTGTTATAATCTAGAAAAAGGCTGGAAAACGAAGTGTTCAGAAACTTTTTATCATTTTGGTGCAAATTCTTAAAATTTCCCCAATTTGCGCTGTTTTAAAACGTATACCAACTTTAAAAAATTGTAAAATTAGCAGATAAATAGATCGATAGTGTGTCCGTATATTTTTACATCACGAAACTGCTTTTAATTGCTAACTAGCTGGTACCTACCACATAAAAAATTAACATTAAGTGTAATCAATCCATCATTTGGCAATGTTTTATCGAAATAGGATGAACGGTACGACAGTACACAAAATACGAACAAAGAAATATGCATTTTTTACCATTAGCATTGTGTATTATTTTAGAATTGTAAAACTTGGTGTTCTTTCAGAACGGTAATGAAAGTAATTATTTATTGTATCTCATGACTCGCTTCATATTCGTTCGGAATTCTCAAGTTTAATTTTAGAAAAAGTGACTTAAACATATTCTTTTAAAACTGATTAGGCTTAGAAAATATATCTATACCGTCAAATCGTTAACATAGTTGAAAAGATAATTTCTGAGAGTTAAGATAGCGTAAAATTATTTGTACTGCAAAATTTTTGGAAGGGACTGTGAAAAATGCTAACATTTAATTAAAATTTTAAAACCCAGTATTGGTCTTCTCAAAATTTTTTCGTATTATCTAGAAAACAGTTGTTACCTTTAAGAATGACTTCCATGGCATTTGCTTACTGAAGTGACAAAACATTAACCTTTCTATTAGATTGAGCATTTCTCCAGAAACTATAGTCTCCTCGGCGATTTATTTGGAGATTGAACCTTCGTAAATAGATGTGGTTGCGATTCAATCCTTTTTTAAAAAATTAGATAATTGGGCTCTTCCTATAACCATCCCGTGGGTGTAAGCAATAAGCTGACCAAGTGTCATCGTAATCGGAGGAGCGGTACGTAAGATACATAAAATACATACAACGCAGCCATAAGAGACATACAGACAGACATTCATTTTTATTGATATAGATAGAAATAGAGCGATATTTAAAAAAAGTTATAATGAAGTTAACGAATAACCTGGATTCTCATCTTGCGGGCAGTCTTCCGGTTCGACACATTCGCCTTCGTCGTTCCTGACGAGTCCCTCCCTGCAGAAGCATCCCGGGTTGCACTCTTTGGTGCAGATGATGTTCTTGCCGAGATTCGAGCACGAAGCTGGACAGGAACTTCCGCATTCTTTGTATTCTTCGTCTTCATTGCAGATAGCTGCAAGAAAATTGAGCATCCTATGATGTTGCTCATTTCAATTCGCTTTTTTTTTTGTTTTTTAAATTTACTCTAAGTTAAATTACAGGGAATATGTGAACATGAAAAGTGTATTTAATACTATCTCAGCGCCAGTGAGTATAAAGACAGACTCTAATAATGGAAAATATTGCTGCAAAATATACTTAAAATATCTTTATTTGTTAAAGAAAGAATTTAAGTGGATGAAACAATGGCTTCTTAAAACCAGTATTTTGAAATTTTTAGCCGACGCGATTTTATGCCCTGATATATGTTCAATTAAAGTCATAAAAATGCATTACATCCCATACTACAAAATAAATCTACATTTAACTATTTTGTTTCGGATGATGTTGAAATTCAAAAGAGCTCAAATTGTAAAAAAAAGTATTTCTTTCTCAGTATCAATGCACAATTTTGAACCACTTGACATTGAATTGGGAAATTAAGTAAATTCAATAACAAATTTAATAGCTTACTCATTGGAATATTTGCTATTATTTCAATTCCTTTTATTAATAATACTTTTCGAGTGACTTTTTTCATTTTAAATTGTTTAAAACTTTTCATTTCATTGCAGATTAAAAATTTTAAATTCAATCATTTGATACGCGTCTCAGACACGTCATTATTTCCGAAGGGGTTAAGCTACTGAAGCTCTGTTTTGAAATGGTTCCTTTTGAAACAGTAGTCATATGATAAAAATAATGTCTGAGCGTCCGCGTCCTTTATATACGGAGTTCTTTTGCGTAGTAAGATTTTGAAATAACGGCCATCTAGTCTCGAAATGAAAATTTACGATTATAGAGATGAAAAGCTCTACGAATTATTTTCCGAAATTTCCCAATCCATTTTTCAAATAATATCCTATAGTTTAACTCGTTCACTGCCACTACCCTCGACTGATATTGAGACCATCGATCTACATTGATGGAAAAAAAATCCCAACACTAAGAAGGAGCTGTGCTAGATAAACGAAATTTGGTAGGCGTGTTTATACATCAGAAAGATGACGTCGATTCAAATTTCGAGCTACGCGCGTAAGTGTAGCTCTAGTAGCGACGCTATGAACATGCAAATGAGGTTTGCTTTAAATAAGCGCTGTAAGGTTCGTGATCGTTATTTACAGTTGCGATTTGACGTAGTGGGTTAATGTTAATCAAAGATGCCTCTGAGAAGACGAAGAAGCCATTATCAACAGCTCACTGAGTTTGAACGAGGTCGTGTTGTAGGGCTACGAGAAGGTGGGTTTTCTTTCCGCGATATTGCTGAAAGACTTGGCAGGAATGTATCCACTGTGCATGAGTATTGGTGGCAGTGGTCAAGGGAAGGTACTGCCTCAAGAAGACCAGGTTCCGGGCGGTCACGTGGTACTACTGAGAGGGAAGACCGTCGTATTCGGCGTATGGCTGTGGCTAATCGTACTGCGTCTGCAGCTGAAATTCAAGCTGCAGTTGGCACCACAGTAACACAACGAACTGTTACAAATCGGTTACTTCAAGGACAGCTCCAAGCCAGACGCCCTGTACAGTGCATTACACCGACTCCAAACCACTGCCGTTTGCGACGTGAGTCGTGTCAAGCTAGAGATCATTGGAGGATGGAGTGGAGATCTGTTGTGTTTTCTGATGAAAGCCGGTTCTGCCTTGGTCGCAGTGATAGCCTTTTGTTGGTTAGAAGGAGGCCAGGTGAATGCCTGCTAGTGACCTGTCTGCGGCCTAGACACACAGGGCCTACCCTGGAGTTATGGTTTGGGGAGCAATTTTGTATGACAGCAGGAGCACTCTCGTGGTTATCCCACGCACCCTGACTGCAAATTTGTACGTCAGTCTAGTGATACAACCTGTTGTGCTGCCATTGATGAACAGCATTCAAGGGGGTGTTTTCCAACAGGATAACGCTCTCCCTCATACCGCTGTTGTAACCCAACTTGCTCTACAGAGTGTCGACATGTTGCCTTGGCCTGCTAGATCACTAAATCTTTCTCCAATCGAGCACGTATGGGACATCATAGGACGACAACTCCAGCGTCATCCACAACCAGCATTAACCGTCCCTGCATTGACCACCCAAGTGTAAAAGGCATGGAACTCCATCCCACAAACTGATATCCGACACCTGCACGACACATTGCATGCACGTTTGCATGCTTGCATTCAAAATTCTGGCTGCTACACTGGTTACTAATGTGCCAACATTTCACATTTGAAATGGCTCTTCTCGCCAATGTCTCTACCTGTGATCTTGAAACTTTAATCAATTAAATATGTTACCTAGACAAATGTGTTCCTAAAATTTCATTACTGCACAATAATTTTTTCTTGGTGTTGGGATTTTTTTCCATCAGTGTAGTTAGATGGCCCCTTCTTTGCTATCTTTCAAATGTAAAAGAGAAGGTGTCATCTAATAGCATGGATGGTTTGGTCTTAGAAAAGGGCGTAATCTAAGAGTTATCTCGTCGTTGGCAGTCGACGCGTTAAAGTTAACTTTGTCCTTTCATTTAAATCCTATTAAGCCTTGTTTCTATTTATTTGTCTCATAATAAAGCTTAATTTAAAATTACATAAAATATACATTTATTTAAAATCATATAAATTTTTGAAATGGAAGAGTAGATATTCTCTAAAGAAAGTGCAGCTCTTGAATTCTACACTAAGCAAGATTAATTGCAATTGCAACTCTTACGTTCTGGGCATTCTTCCGGTTCGACGCACTCCCCCTCCTCGTTTCGAACGAGTCCTTCCCTGCAGAAGCATCCCGGCACGCACTGCTGGGTGCAGATCTGGTTCCTGCCGAGGGTTGAGCAGGTGGGTGGGCAGGCACTTCCACACTCCCTGTATTCCTCGTCCTCACCACAAGTATCTGAAAAGGAGGGATATTTATAGTTTCTGTTGGACGATTACACTCATTCGCCATACTATGGTTTTAGTTTAGTTTAGTTATGTTAGCGTCCCGTTTTGGAGAAACACTAGGGCTATTTGGGGATGGACCTCTTTTTTTTTAACCGCGTTTAGATAAAGAGGACTACATCTGAGCTGGCACCCCCTCTCCAAACATCTATGATTTACCAGTGGGGGGGATGTTTGTCCCCAATGGATTTAACTTGAACCAGGCCCACTGACATGATGGTTCCTCGGTGAACCTGTCACCCTCCGGTTCCGAAGGCCACTTTCTTACCACCAGGCCACCGCAGCCTCAAAAGCACCTCTGGAAGAGCGAATTGAGGAATTCACAATTTCATGTCTATATCTGACAGCGGTTGAAAAGCTCCCACTGTTCCAACTAGAATTTGTCTATCAAGAAACTTAGCTCAACGAAATGCCATTTTATTTCACGTTGAATCCAGATTTAGCCTAGTCACTGTTTCTCTATAAATTTTGGAGGAAATTAAAGATATCGGGCAACATGTCCACTAATATACAAGAAAGAAAGCGAGGACTTAATGGTTTGGGCAAATATCGTTCTGGAAGGACGTTCTGATTTTTATGTGTTAGGCTGAAGATTTGTAATTGCCGAAAAACATAAATAACAGATCTTGAAAAACATATTTTCCTATTAACAAGACCGCAGCTAACATTCATTGAATCAGGATATTCGGTTGAAGAGTTGACCGACCAGATCTGTCAAACTCACACAGAGACCGTTTGGGTAGGCTATGAGAACCCACTTTATCCCTCCAAGATATAGAAAGACTTGAATCCACATTTCTAGAAGAGATTCCCTTACTGCCACAAGAATTCATAATTTTTTTTTTTCAGAATGAATCCGTACCATGAAACTGCCGTAATTGTATGAGAGCATAAAATGCGAACAAACAAATATTCACTTTTATATATTAGATTTGTGCATTCTTTTAGAAGTGTAAAACTTGGTGTTCTTTCAGAACGGTGATGAAAGAAATTATTGATTGTATCTCTTGATTCGTTTCATATTCGCTCAGAATTCGAGTTTAATTTTAGAAAAGGTGATTTAAATTTTTTTTTCAAAATTTATTTAACATAAAAATTTATTTATACCATAAAATCGTTAGTATAGGTGAAAAGATAATTTTTTTGAAAATTAAGATGATGCAAAATGATTTGTACTACAATATTTTGAAAGTTACTGCGCAAAACGCTAACATTTAATTAAAATTTAAAAAACCAGTATTGGTCTTGCCAAAAGTTTATCTCCTAATCTGTCATAAAGTTGTTACCTCAGAGAAGGACTAGCATGACATTTGTGTTCAATAGCTGTACAATATTAGCCTTTAACTTGTATTTATCACTTCTACTGAATCTAATTTCTCCTCGGCGAGTTATTTAGAAATGAATCCTTGGTAAATAGATGCGGTTGAGATTTGAATATTTTTTCTTTTTTAGATAATTGTACTATGCCCATAACCCACCCGTAGATATAAATAATAAGCTGACCAAGTTTTACCGCAGTCGGATGAACGGTTTACGAAGGTACAAGAGACATACAAACAAACATTCATTTTTATTTATATAGATTTATACTGGAGGAGAGATTATGAAATTTATTGATTTAATATTAAAAGGGCGCTAGTGTTTTGATGTTAACCCTTCTCTGATTTAATGGCTTTTAATTTTTTGAAATTCAAAGATAAGAGAAATTGGTTATGAGAAAGCTATAACCGATTGATCCGGTAACTGCCATTACAGCTGATAGATGGCGCCACGATGTTGACTGAGAGTGGAATTATCATGACGTCACACGAAGTTCGATGGCAGAGTGTATCGGTAATCGGTGGGAAGTCGGCGAAGTTGGAGGGTGAAAGTAGTGTGTAGGGTTATGCTGTTGGTCAAAGATTAGGAAGAACGCAGGAAAATAAATACATTTGTGGAGAAATAGGCGCGGTTTACCACTATTCAATGAAATGTATGGAGATCTCAGAGTGAAGGAAGGACCTGAAGATTGTCAATAATGATTTAAGTACAGCACTGATGGTATCAGGTCATCTCAAAGTATATGATGTTAAAAGATGGACAGTTTCATTCCAACTGTTTGAGAGAGTGCAGGTGGGGAGAAAGACAACTATTTACTACCCCGAAAGGAATGTTAGTTTGACTGTTCGGTTCATGTAAGGTTGGACAATACTTCTTCAACAGTCGACCCCAACAAATCATATCGATACTGCTAGGTTCAGTGGTGGCAGGGTGGTCGGCTGTATGTAGGAATAAGGGTTATGCTGTTGGAAGCGATGTTAATATACAGGGTGTCCCAAAAAGATTGAAACGCGCTTTAATTCTTTAACCGTTAGAGATAAGTAGGTGATGTAATTTGAAAAAATGTTCAAAATAAGATAGGAGAGAAGATTACATTAAGAAAAAAAATCCACCTATGAATTTTAAAAAGTTACACTTTGTAAATTTTTATACAACCCCACTATGCAAATTTGGTCAATTAGAAAGTTTTTCCTTTCCATCCCAGAAGACCATTAAAAAAACTGCATAACTGTATCTTTAAAACTTTTTAAATAATAACACAGAAAAAAAATTGACTTATGTCACTTTTCCATACCACTTGAAAGACTTTTTCGTCTGTGAAAATAGGGACCATATCCAAATTGATAATAGAAATTCTTCGATCAAAAAAAGATAATCAGTGTAAAATAAATCCAAAATGGCATTTAAATAGAGTCCTTATTGATGGAGTTAAACAGTTTTGACAACATAAGATTGTAAGAAGTGTAACATAAAAAAATAATAATAAATAAAACGAAAATACATTTAAAAACACACGAATCATAAAGCATGCTCAAAATGTTTTCCATCAACACCAATACATAATTGGGCTCTTCTAATAATGCTCCTGTAAATATTTTGGAATTCTCCTCCTGTAATATTATTGCATGCATTAATTATCTTTTGTTTAAGGTCAGTTACAGTCAGTTGCATTTCTTTATGTAACTTAAAAATAAATAAAAAAAACTTTAATATACACGTATTAGAAGCGGCTAAATTCCAGTTAAATGAAAGGCAAAAATCGTCTGGCAGTTAATTTGTTAGAATATCGGTTTGACATAAATGTGATGAATTTGAAAAGAATTAAAATTCTACCAGACTAATTTAACAGTATTTTTCCTTTTCATAAATTTTGCTATAGAATTCTGTCAAATGGCTTTTATTGATTTTCAATGAAATCTTATAAAATTTCTAATGTAAATTTAGAATACATGGCATAAAATTACTTGTCCCTGATAAGATTAAAACAAAAGACAATTCTGTAACTGCATCGTGAATCTACCGTAAATACGCAAAAATGTGTTTTGTAAATAATATAAAAAAATTTATGTGTTTATAAATTGTTGCAAATTTACATTTCCATTTTGGTATATGGTCACTAAAAACAGCGTTAAATTTTCAATTACGCATAACTCACTCAATTTTAAGGATACAGTTATGCAGTTTTTTTTAATGGTCTTCTGGGATGGAAAGGAAAAACTTTCTAATTGACCAAATTTGCATAGAGGGGTTATATAAAAATTTAAAAAGTGTAACTTTTTAAAATTCATAGGTATATTTATTTACTTAATGTAATCTTCTTTCCTATCTTATTTTGAACATTTTTTCAAATTACATTACCTACTTATCTCTAACGGTTAAAGAATTAAAGCGCGTTTCAATCTTTTTGGGACACCCTGTATATATGAATAGGATTATGCTGTTGGCCAAATCACTCATATAATATTTTATGACATCACAAAACCAATCAAAGAAAAATTACTTTGCGGACAGTCTTCGGGTTCCACGCACTCTCCTTGCGCGTTCCTGACGAGTCCCTGCTTGCAAAAGCATCCTGGCACGCAGAGAGCGATGCACGCGAAATCGTTCTTGCCCAGGGTTGAGCAGGAGGGTGGGCATGCGCTACCACAGGAGAGATAATCCTCGTCCTCGCGGCACGTGTACGGAGGAACCTCTGTCATATCTGCAATAGAAGTCATATTTTATGTTACGATAACAAGAGACTTGCTTTTCAAAAAGTTCTTTTAGTATTTTTTGCATTTAAATTATCACCCTTCGATGTACTTTATACCAATGCCTTTCGGCAGTTCGGAACATCCTGATAGAATGCCCACGTTTTGATTCAGAACAAGTTCAGTGTTTTTATTCCTCTCATTTTGTTTTAAAAGACATTCTTCATAAAGTACCTTATCCCACAATTTTTTTTTAAATGATTGGTTTCTTTTACCGTATTTAAGGGTTTTTTTTGTCATTTTCTTTGAATGCTTCAAATCTATATGACAATTAATTTATGCACATATTTAAAAAAATCTTGAATAGAATTTTGAAGCAGAGATTTTGGTAAACCTTTTAAAACGTGACCATGCGACTTTTTATGAACCATATGTTTGCATATACATTGTGATTGGCGCTGCATAATCAGAACTGGTTTTAACGCCAGTAAACTCCATCAGATTCCAAACTCCAAACTTTGCATTTTCATTATACGGCAGCACGTGTTCCGCTTAATTTTGAATAACAAGTTAGGTCACGACAAAAGAACTTTCTGAAATAGGGGGAGTGGTATGCTCTGCTGGACAAATAACTGAGCAGTAACTGCACCTGAAGCAGAAGTTTAATTTCTCTTTCTACAAGGTGCACCAGAAAAACTTACTTATTTGAAAGGTCAATAAAAATAAAAGTACTTAAGTTTTGTTTTAATTCTTTCTTTCTTTCTTTATTTGAGAATTCAATATCCCAATTTTTTTTATATAGTTTTGAAAATGACATCGGTTAAAGGGTTAACCCCCATTGCGCATACACTGACTCAGACCATTTCGTGTCCACTCTTTACAGTATAACAATCTGTATGTTGGCCATGGCATAGCGAATGTTCTTCTTGAGGGGAGCTATGGTCCACGGTCGATCGACCTGAATCAGGGATTTCAAAGTGAGCCTCGTCTCTGAAAAGAACGACCGCGTCTTCAGGCAGGTTGTCAAGCGCATTTCACATGCATTTTGTCGGGCAACAAAATCGCGCCAATTCTTGCACAACAGCCAATTTATAGAGGATGGAATGGAAGGTCTTGATGGAGAATTCGTCGAAGAGTGGTGTCAGAAATGCCCAGAGCAGCTCCATGTTTACAAGCCGAACGCAGAACTGACTGCCTCACTCTTTCGACATTTTCCGGAGTTCTGGTGGTCCGTTGATGGCCCTTTCTAGATTTAGTGACACTCCGGAAACGAGTTAACGCACGACAGAATTGAAAAACAGCCAGGATCATGTCAGTGAGGAGGAATTTCAAAGCGAACACGGAAGTCACGTAGCGTAGCAACAAGTGAGCGACCGTTAGAAAGGAAGCTCTCGATGGCGAAGGCCCGCTGTTCTCAAGACCAGAGCATGATGACAACAGACTAGAGGGAGAAACACACTTGGGGGCTTTCCCCTCCAGTAGCGCTACCTATCACCCCTCTACCCACCCAACTCACTACTCGGGAGTTTTTTCAAATAAGTAAGTTCCTCTGGAGCACTCTGTACATATGAAGATACGTTACTTTCCTGTAGCATATTAAAAATGTAGAGACATTTACACTCTATACTAAAACATATCTCTGTTTTTAGGGCTTACATCGCAGCTAGCTGATTTGGTGCCTTTGTGGATGGATTTAAATGAAAATGCAGACATACGCATGATGGAAACGAGCAAATTACCAATTATATGATCACACTTATATAAATAATAAAGAAGAAAAATGCATAGTGTCCTGATGACCAGAGTATGGAGAAAATGGTAATATATAGTTCTTTTCTTTAACTGTAATATAAAGTTATAGATATCTTAACTATAATATCTTACTTTACCTATATTATAATAAATTGTAACCCATATTATAAGCCTTATACTCTCTAAATGGATTGTGATGGCTTTGGAAAATAATGCGAAGTAATAACTAAAAACTTATATATATGATATTCAAAGAAAAATGTACAAAATCAAGAACTCTAATTGTTTTATAAATAAAATAGAAAATAAAAAATATAGACACATTTAGTAAAAAGAAATTACAAAATAATACAATATGTGCACATGATGGTCATTAACGTAATACCCTCTTGATTACATGAGTTACAGTAACACAGTAAGTGGTGGGTGGGTCTAATGCCCCTTGGTCCTACCAAGCCCGAATGAGCGTGGCTTTTTCGAATGAAGGCAGAGGTGTGCGCCTTTCGTTGTGAACGAGCACCGTGAAGGTGAAAGTGCGACTTGGCTCGAACACACACGACGCAACCCTTTTGAGGAGGCGGGAAAACTCCTTCATCCATCTGCAAGTCAGAGTTTAGATCCAAATCAGAGACCGACTCAGTACCCCCAAAGGTTATGGGAACTTGGAGGACATATTGAACGTGCCCCCACTGCCATGAGCCAACACGGCGGTCTTTGGTCGAGACGAGGACAGAACCCGCGATCTTTCGGTTGCGAGACTGACGCTCTACCAACCAGGCCACGGCGGCCCACACAGTAAGTAACTGTAATAATAAACAAAAAGTAACTTAAAGTGAATGAAGCCGATCTCACCTGTGGGAGTGTCACACTGCTCCTTGGGGACGCATTTGCCGTCCTTCCTCTTCACCAACCCTCTACTACACCAGCATCCGGGGCGGCAGAGGCGGCAATTGAGGATGGAGAGCTTGTCATACGATTCGCAGGTGCCTCCGCAGCTCGGGGCGCAATTTTCGTAGTACTCCTCGTTCTCCCCGCACTGATCTGGTGGACCTGGAAACGGACGCAAACGATAAACCTGCGTTAGGTGCACTGCTGCTGCAAACATGTTCTTTATGAGTGATATCATCCATAAAACGTGTTCCTTATGAGTGACATTACCAATAAAAAGTGTTCCTTCTGAATGTCATCACCAATAAAAAGTGCTCCCTATGAGAGACATCCCCAATAAAACGTGTTCCTTATGAGAGACATATCATTAAAGAAACATGCTTCTTATGAGTGCCATATCGTCCATAAAACGTGTTAATTATGAGGGACATATCATCAATAAAACGGGCTCAATATGAGTGACACATCATCAAAAGAACGCATTCCTCATGAGTGACATCACCAATAAGATACCTTTACGGCGTTAAATTTATTTATTTAAACAATTCATTTTAAGAAAAGTTTCTCAAAACCATAATTTAGATTTCATCTTAAACATCTCATGGACATTGATAAACCTCACGTATGACAATAACAAAGATTAACAAATATGTCAAGAAATCGCTGTTTACTACCAATTTGGAAACAGATACAAAGAGAACAATCATATTTGATGTACTGGAACAGTTTTTGGAAGCAAAATAAATTCTTTTTAATTATATTTTGTCAGTTGCTAGGAATGGCACACCAGCTATGACAAGGCGTCACAAAGGCTTCATAGCATGCTTAAAAAATAATGTTCCTCGAGTACTTGCTATGCATTGCGTAATTCATCGACAGCATTTGGGTGCGAAAAATTTAAGCGAACGCCTCCATACATCCCTGTAATATGCTATAAGAG
>JAPMOQ010001638.1:357581-402345 GCA_026543055.1 Argiope trifasciata
TCTACAATGACTTCAAGAAATGATTCCAGGTCATTTTAAACAAGGACATACCAGGCTGGGTTTGGATTCTTTTTCCAATGTCAACACAGCAAGATCAGCTCAGTTAGAACTAATAGAACTACGACAAATGAGGAATTAAAAATTTAATTCAAGAATGGCTATCAAGAATTCAGGCAACAGAAGTCGATTTCGCAACAGTATTCAAGATTATGGTCGATTGTTCAACGATTTCTGATTTTCATTGTCATCGTCATATTTATCAGAATGTGGATTGAGTGCTGAGGCAACATTGGTAACAATAAAGAAAAATCGGCTCCATGTTACTGGACTCGGTGATTTAACGATTGCTTTTTTAAGTAAAAGACCCTGATATTACAAGCTCCTTAAAAGGCATCAAATTCAGCATTCTCATTAGTTAAGTGAGAAATTCGCTGTCTTTAAATTTTAATAAAAATACTTTTTAATATAATTAAGTATACGTTTTGATTGTTTTCTGAAACTGTCAATTTATGTATATAGAAAGCAATAGTTTATTATGGATTACATTGTATCATCCAACCCCCTGAATGTCCTTATAACAGATAAGCTAAAACTTTTATTCCTATTTTTCAAATCAAGGAGAAATTCAGAAGCGTTTCAGTTCCAACAATATTCTATCTATTAGTAATTTTTTTAATTTAATTCTTGTTTTCATCATGCATTATGCACACTCTTATTAATCTGGAGTGTGAGGGAGGCTATATAGAAATATACACTAGAAAGGGGGGAACCAGTTCAAAAAAGGTTGGGAACCTGTGGTACACTTGGGGGGGGAGCGAGCACACAAGAGGGGGGGGGCAAGAATATCGAATGAAAATATTTTAAAAATTGATTAATTGACTCAAAGGAAAAGAAGACATATAGATAGAAAACGAAATACATTTCAAGATATTTAATAACTTATTAAAGTAAAACAACTTACTAAATCAAAATTTACTTCATCAAAACATATTAAATCAAAAACAAATTTAATAATTATTAGTAACTTTCTAGGGCGTAACTTTCAGAAGGAAAGCTGCAAGTCAAGACTTTTGGATTTAAGGCTTAATATTAGAAATATCCATTCTCGGTTCTGTTTCCTTGTTTAACCGAGATCACTATTTTGTCTTCAAGGAATCCACAGCAGAAAATCCAGGCTCACAAAAATAGGGTATTAAAAATGGTAAATGGCAAAATGCACTTGTTTTTAGTGCAGAAAAATCACCCTCTACTCCTGACCAAAATTCAAATAGTGATTTAGTACTTAATTATCTTTCAGTTTCCTCATTTGTTGTGAAGTCTATGAATTTTTCTTCCTCATCGATTGAGAGTCCTTCGGGAGTAATGAAATGAATCCTTAATTCACTTGCAATCAGTTTGCTGTCAGCAAGAAAATACTTTTTTAAAATTCTTCGCCAGCAAAGCTAAATGATTTTCAGTGGTTACAAAAAAACATTTTTACATATTCTTCAGCCTTGTAAGTTTTAGTACAATCATCCACATTTTCAAACATTGTTAGTTTTTTTTTTTTTTTTTTTTTTTTTTTTTGCTTTAAATTTTTGCTCTGCGATTCCAATTTTCAAGAAAAGGCATTAACTTTATCACTCGTATCCGACGTGTATTTGCTCCTTGGAGTTGAAGATTCATGTTATTTAATTTCACGAATATGTCGACCAAGTAGTTCGACAAACCCAGCGGTTTGTTCTTTTCTCATTTCAGTAATAGGTTACTCGCTGAATGTCAAATATGTTTATAATTTTTATAAACAAAATTTATTACTGTGATTTTCCCGAAACCCTTTTTATATCCTCCCGACTGGCTATATAATTGTCCACACTGGGCAAAAACTGATTGATTGATCAGAAGGTTGCCTGTTCAAATCACGTTCGGGTCACCAATGTCGAAGAGGCATTGGATTGAACAGAACCTGGGACCTTGTGGTTTGTAGCCGGGTAACAAGACCACTATACAAAAGTAATTACTCGTGTCGGACGTTGCTACTCGCTTATAAGAGTCACCACGGCTCAATAATTATGAAATCTGCTATTCTAACCACTGTTTTGCATGTCGCACGGTATTTCAACTCTTCTGAGTGTCCGCGCTTTCTTTGTGCCAAGATTGGTAAAAAAAAGTGAACTAGAAGGGTCTTACCACCTGTGGGCTGCAAGACATTGCACTGAGAGGGTGGGACACATAAACCGTCATCATTCTTGACGAACCCTGGTTTACAAAAGCATCCGGATTCGCAGAATTCAGGGCAGGCAAAGTTGGTCTTGTTGTAGGTGGCGCAAGTGTTGCCGCAGTAGGGAATGCATTGGTAATGTTGCTCGTTGGATCCGCAAGTAGGCGTAATGGTTCCTGCAAATGCAAATATTTATTAAATATCTAGCTGTTACCCTGCGCGTTGGCCCCAAAAGAAATAATCTTGGAAACAAGTTCGGAATTAGAAATAGTTATCTTTTTTCATTAAGAAGGATATTTGTTTTCTTGTCGGCTATGAATACATTCATTGAAATTGTAGGATACATAAATGAGAAGCATAAATAGTGAATATTCTACTTTTATTATTCTATTCTACAAACAAATATTCATTTTAACATATTAGATGTGTGTATTCTTATAGAATGGTAAAGCTTGGTGTTCTTTCTGAATGGTAATGAAAGAAACTACTTATTGTATCTCGTAATTCGTTTCATATTCGCTCAGAATTCTTGAGTTTAATGTTAGAAAATGTGATTATACCTTAAAATGTCTAATATAGCTGAAAAGACAATATTTTGAAAACTAAGATGGTGCAAAATGATTTGTACTACAATATTTTCGGAAGTTACTTCGATAAACGCTAACATTTTGTTAAATGTTTAGTTAAAGTTTCCCACCTATAGGATTGATTCCCCTAAAACTGTCTCGCACACTCTCGAATAAAATTATGACCTCAGAGAAAGACATTGCATTTACGTACAATAGCTACGAAATATTAATTTCTAATTTAAATTTAGCATCTTTACTGAATCTGTTGTGTCTCCTTGTCGAGTTATTTGGAGGTTAATCCTTGGTTAATAGATGCGGTAAATGGATCGGAAAACAATTTTATACTTTAGATGATTGTATTGTGCCTATAACCATCCCATAACTGTAAATAATAAGTAGTCGTAGTTTTATCCCAATCGAATGAGGGGTACGAATGAGCTCATGAGACGCATTAATAAACATTCAATTTTTTTGTATCGATTTTCAAAAATGAAATAGATACTTTTTTGCCACAATTTTCAGGCGTCCCCCCTTTTTTTGTTGTAAATTTTAAAATTCGAGTTATAGTACCTAGTTGCTCTTGTGTAGTTGAACGATGTTCTAATCAAGTTGAATGAATACAGTTAGACACAGTGAAATCCTGAAGATTGATTTTGAGTTCTTATAACCCTAAAAGTATGGTTTTTAAAAATGCTAAAGACCTATAAAAGAACTAAAAACACTTGTAAGTAGTAAAAACAGTATACGAACGAATATTTTCACTGTTTACAATGACCATTAAATGAGTTAGAAATTAACTGTGACCACTGAAATATTTACAACAGACAACACTTGGACCAAGGTGAACTCATGGTAAGATCTCAGCTTCGGAACCGGAGGGTTGCAGGTTCGAGGCCCGATTCCACCCAAGGACCACCATGGGAGCGGATCTGGTGCACGTTAAATCCGTCAAAATCCTCCCACTGGTGTGGTGTGGAGAGGGGGGTGCCAGCCCAAGTGTAATCCTCGTCATCTGACCGTGATTCAAAAGGACGAGGTGCGTCCCAAAATAACCCTAGTGCTGCTTCAAAATGGGAAGTTAAAATAACTGAACTAAACTCTACCAAAGAACTTTCGTGTAAGCGAGTCTGGTGCGCGATATGTCCATAGGGGGCCAAATGACCTCCAGTTGGGGTAGAGCTGAATTTTGGTGTGTGTTTGGGGGGGTGCCAGCTCGGGTGCCGTTCTCATCATTTGACTGTGGCTCAAAATATCCACTAAGCAACAGAATGCATGCTGACTTCTTCCTTTTACATGGCCATGCCTACATCCGAACTAGAATGAGTTTGGTTCCGCAGCATTGCCTCTTCCCAAAGATCCAGGGAAAAAATTCAGAGAATGATTTGTCATCTGGAAGAAAACCCAGATCTGTTTAGATTCCATGAACACTATTCCCAAGAGTATTCCCTCTTCATACATATGTTTATTTTATCTTCTTTTTTGTTTTGTACATAGCGGGGTATTTTTGTATTTGTGTGTTTTTCTCTTCTCTCTCTGTATTTTTCTGTCCCCGTTTCCAGTTTTAAAAAAAATATTTTTATTAGTATTTTTTCTAATCTTGTATCCACAAACAAACTGTGTCTGTTTCTGTCAATCGGCACAAGTGTTCAGTTCCTGCATTATATTTAGCTTAATAAATCAAATCCATTTCCAAATCTGAACTTCAAAAGGCTCATTTCCTTCGGCTTTGCTTTATCCAGTATTAAAATCCCTGACCCTATTTCAATCAATAAATGTCAGAAGTCCGACACTAGTAACAGGGATGGATAGAATAGGAGCGTCTATCCATGTTTCTCCCACTTCTTGCTCATTACACTTCTTGTACACAGCCGACCACCCCACCACCACTGACCGCAGCAGTATCGACAGGATTTGTTGTGGTTGACTGCTGAATCAGTATTGTCCAACCTCACATGGACCGACCAGTCCAACTCGCATTCCTTTCGGAGTAGTTAATAGATGTCTGTCTAACCATCTGCACACTCTGACAGTGAGAATGAAGTTATCCGTCTTTCACATCCAATCCTTAAAGGTTTTGAGATGACCATCAGTCCTGTACTTAAATCATCATCGACCATCTCCAGGTCCTTTCTTCACTCTGAGACCTCCATACATTCCACTGAGTAGTGGTAAACCGTACTCACTTCTCCATAAATGCATCTATTTTCAGTGCTCATGACACTGTTTCTATAACCAGAGGGTTATAGGTGCAGGGGCATGAAGCGGTATTGTGTGGTGCAATTCAAAATGACGAGGTCCGTTTTAAAACAGACCTCATGTGACTATAAAACAGGACGTTTATACAAAACTGAACCACTTTTGCATCCATTCCTTACCGGATCCACAGCTGGCTTTGCACTCTTCCTTCGTTCTGAAGTTGTTCTTGTTTCCTCGGCATCCCCCGTAGTTGAAGGGTTCGCACTGGCGCGTCTCCTGGTTGTAGAAGTACCTGGGCATCAGCGCACGGCAGGGGCCAACCACCTTCGGCAGTTGGCACACGGGGTTCGAGGCAGAAGCAGGGGCTGAAAAAAATAAGTGTAAGGTCTTCTTTTCTTCTACAGATGAAATCATATCCATATAAATAACACATTGTGTGCGGGTCCATTTCGCAGCCGAATGGTACCGGGCGTTTTGCGCGTACATTTAGTTATCCAGTTACATCTCAATGGATCGAAAATGAGTTCATTTTTTAAACAACAACAACTTTGATTGTTTTATATTGAAATATAGAAATGGCAACCTGAAGATTTTTGCAAACAAAAAATATATTTTTTTGTGGATGAATTTATAATAGTATCGTAAATAGGAAAAATCAAATAGAAATAGCAGCACATAGTTTGAATTCTTTCAAATGATGTTATACATAAACATTTTTACACTATAAAAAATGAAAAGAGCATCATAAAACGAATCCTGTTTTACAGTTCAAAGCATTTCCCTCTACGAAGAGGCAAAATTTACTCATTTTCGTAAGGATAAATAAAAAGTTCATTTTAAATCTAAACTAATTTTTTGAATCCACCTTCCCGTTCCGCATCGACTGATGTCAAAACTAGTTTTTATTTGTCTCAGTTTTTGCAGAATCTATGCAGTTAACAAGAGCATTCGTTTTAATGTACATACCATTATTTTTGTACCCACAAGCAAACCATGTTGTTACACTCACCAATACAAGTACGTGACCCGCTGTCAAGTATCAAACGTCAGAAAACGTACTAGAGCGTGTTCAGCATACAGTGTGCTAAAAATTATATCAAACTTTTGCCATATGCTTATAATAATTGATTCTCAGTTGAAAATGAGGTTGATAATCCAGGCCTACATTTATTGAAGTTGTTATTGACAATGTTTAAAAAAATTTTATAAAATTCTTTGAAAATTATTAAAAACTAATAGAAAAAAACTTTAGGTTTCTGGATATTAAAAAAATCTTGAGAGATGATCTGTCATTTTTTCGAGAAGCTACGAATAGTTAAATATTTTTAAGTAAAACAAGTTTTATAATCAAAACTAAAATGTCGCGTGCTAGGAAAATTCTGTGTATTATAATCTAAATATGAAGGGTTTTCTGCGAAAAAGAGGTAGCTCCACTTATTCAAGTTCGCAGAACACCGGCGGTAGAACCAGGAGCTGGCTACCTCTCTATTGCAACAAATTGGTGAGACAATTTTCTCGCTAGAGTTAACGCAAGAACAAATTATTGGAGCTACATTCAGTTCTATGAATTGAAAGATTTGCAGCTAAAAGGATGTACCTCCAATTAGAGGAATTTGGAGTAACAAGTGGTATCATGTTGCAAAATAAAAACAACTTGTTCGTTTGGTGCCAGGAATATCGCTCTAATCGTTAGTTCTTTCGCTATTTCAAGCGATGGAGCTATTTGACTCAATTGTTTGTTGCAATATTCTGATGTGTTCTGATGCTGATTAGGTGTGTGCCGAAAGTGGCGCTACACCGGTGAAAGGCTTACAATTACAAGTTTTAAAAAAATAGAATTTAAATAGGTATCAAAAGACTCGCAATTCAAACATAACATTCCTATGCACATGCACTAGATGTAAAAGAAGCTAAAGGTAGCGCCAAAAAAACATTGAAGTAAAATAAAGAGGCTGCAGTAAATAGAAAAAGTGAAGGAGGTTTGAATGGTTCGAGCGGAAGAGCCTTCGTAATATTCCTTAGTCGAAACATAAACAGTAATAATAAAATTTATCAAAAATAAGCAGTTAATCTTGGAAGACAGAAAAATAAAAGTAAGATGAACATTCAAGCATAGAGAGAAAGACAAATAAAAGAATTTGAAAAAAATGGAAAAATTAAATATAAATAAATAAATAATATAATAATAAATATTTATGTAGCGTCAGAAGCTACCTCTCTATTGCAACAAACTGGTGAGAAAACTTCATCGCTTGAATTGGCGCGAAAACATATTATAGAAGCTTCATATTTCTGGAACCAAACGAAAAAGTTTTTAGATTGCAATATGATAATGCATGTTACTCCAAATTCCCTTAACAGGAGCTACATCTTATTTGCTGCAAACCTTTCAATTTATATAAATTGGAAGAATTGAATGTAGCTCCAATCGTTTGTTTTGGCTTTAACTCAAGCGATGTAGCTTTTTGTTAGAAATACAGAAAACACTACTCTATAAATACAAAAAAAAATTTAAAATATAATATATTTAGAGAAATAGGAAAATGTGTAGTAAATTTTAATGAAATTTAACTGAAACGGTTAACATTTTACACAAAATTGTTACGCAGCAATCCTATTTTCTTTGCGCAGAAGTTATAGGATATAATCTTGAATGAAATGAGTCAAAATCTCCGAAATATCTTCAGATGCAAAGAAGTGATGGGTAAAAATATACGTATATATGCATTCTATTTCATAAATTTACAACTTAATTTTAGTAAAAACAACTATAAATGAAAAAAGTATTTCACCAGCAAGAAAACTTTTGGTTCATTGTCCATATTATTTAAAACCCAAACAGAAAATTCTATATAAATACTTCTATTAACTTTTGAGATATCATCTGGAGGATTTTTAAAAAAATTAAAGTTTTGAGAAAATGGAAGTCAAAGATAAATTTTTGTAGAAAAATATATGGATGATAGGTGAGGCCTTCCTCTTCCTTGAACAGGTAAACTGTTTTGGAAAGAGGAAAGTCTGAACTACAAGAAATAAGATTTTTTAAAAAATTCGCCAATGGGGTCGATTATCAGCGTTTTTAACGTTAGTCGGATACCTTACGTTTCGTTCAAGTTTTATTTGGTAGAATATGGCAAATATTAGCGCGATAAACTGCTAAAAAGCTTCGAAACACTTGAAATATCTCACTTGTAGTGGTCGGGAGGTTGCACTGGTCAGGGGTTACGCACTGACCATCACTCCTCTTCACGAACCCCTTGCTGCACCAGCACCCTGGGCGGCACAGAGGGCAGTGGTATATCCCCGGATTGTTGTAGGCCTCGCATGTTCCCCCGCATTTCGGAGCGCAGTCGTCGTAGTATTCTTCGTTTGGTCCACACTCTTCGGAATTCTCTGAAGTACAAAATGTTTATTATTGACCCTGTAGTCATAGAATTGGCAGAAAATAGTTCAATGTACTTCCAAATGTATGATCATTCGCCAATTAATATTTTGCACGTTGACTCATTTCCGGTTTTTAGACCATTCTGAATCTAAAAAATATAATTTCTGATTTCTGTTAGTCTCAGAACTGATAAGTCTGAGAACACGATAACTCAAAAACGCTTTAAATTAAACGAATGAAATAGATTTTGAATCGACGATTATGTAGATTTTACTCTACATTTGTATATTTAGATAAATCAATGAAAGAAAATCAATCTATCCATTTGTCCTATCACAATCAAAGGGGCCGCAGTGGCTTGGTGGTAAGGTCTCGGCTTCGGAACCGGAGTGTTTCAGGTTCGAGACTCGATCCCACCGAAGAACCGTCGTGTGAGGGGGTCTCTTGCACGTTAAATCTGTCAGGCCAAACATCCTCCTGCTGGTGTGGTGTGGTGTGGAGAGGAGAGGGAGTCAGTTCAGGTGTCGTCCTCGTCATCTGATCTTGGTTCAAAATGACGATATCCGTCCCAAAATAGCCCTGGTGTTGCTTTAAACGGGACGTTAATATAACTAAACTAAGCTA
Organism: Argiope trifasciata; assembly: GCA_026543055.1. Classification (NCBI taxonomy): domain Eukaryota; kingdom Metazoa; phylum Arthropoda; class Arachnida; order Araneae; family Araneidae; genus Argiope; species Argiope trifasciata. Next base: position 366,556 of record JAPMOQ010001638.1, read on the forward strand.
AACCTAGCATAATCAAAAAAGATCATTACATAAAGTGTTTTGAAATCGTAAAAAGTCCTAGTAAAAATTTTTATATATACAAATTCGTTCAATAAAATTTAGTACACAGGTTTAACTTATTTGCATCACATGAAAATATGAAAAAAAGGTCCATATCACGGAAAAAATTTCATTTCATTTTTATGGGTAAAATTGTATAAAAGTAGAAAAAAAAATCCTTTTTTAACATTATTTGTTAGTCATTCTGTTCAGTGTGGTCATATTTTAAATGTGGGAAGCATATAGGAATATAGTATAGAATATGAATATGGTATATATCAGATTACAGGCATAGCATATAATATGATGCAGCGTATATATATATACGCTCCAGTGATAGTAACCAGGGGAAATGGAGCGTATATATACGCTAATGATGCAAATGGTTTAATATTTAAAATGTAGATATGTATCAAATTTTGAATAACGCTTAACAAGAGGTTGATCATCTTTTGGACCGACTTAGATGTTCAAAAAAAGGATTAAAAACGAAAAATCTCTTTTAAAAATAATATCTGTGAACTTAGCTTAGTTTAGTTTTATTAGCGTCCCGTTTTTAAGCAACACTAGGGCTATTTGGGGACGGACCCGTCATTTTACACTGCTGTTAGATGACGGGGACGACACCTGAGCTGACAACCCCTCTCGAAGTTTCCGCACTACACCAGTGGGAAGACGTTTGGCCCCAACCGATTTAACGTAATCAAGACCCTCTTACATGGCTGTTCTTCGGTGGAATCAGGTCTGGACTTCCTGCAACCCTTCGGTTCCGAAACTGAGACCTTACCACCAGGCCACCACGGTCTAATATCTGTGGAACATCGTTCTAATGAATGAGCCATCACCTATGTTCTCAAAATAGATGGAATTTAGTTTTAGTTTAGTTTGTTTAGGTTTTTATGGCGCAAGAGCCATGATGTTGACCCTACGGCGCCAAACAATGGGTACAATTATATTACTTCAAAAGAATACCGAAGGGAATGTGAGGAGAAGCTAAAACGTAATTAAGATTCAGATAAATGGATAAAACTTTATAGACTTTAAAAAGGAAAAAAGTTGGGCATGAGGTATTTTATCAAGGAGAAAAGATAATGAAGGGGAAGACTTTTGAAAAAAGTGCAAGCGCTGGGCTTTGAAATTTGGGCATTCTGACAAGATATGCTGTACAGACATTTGACAACTGCATCGCGAACACAGTGGTTGCTGTTCACCTAACAACAAATGAATATGGGTGAATCTAGTGTGTCCGATTCGTAAACGTGCCACAACAGTATCTGCTTTTCTGTTAGGTAATGAGGGCCAAAGTTGCACATGGGGTTTGATCATATGAAGTTTATTGTTTGTCTCCAGGTCCCATTGTCTCTGCCATTTAGAATAACGAAGCATTTTAATGTGTTCACAGGGATATTGGTAGCAATAGAATTATTCGCCGATTTGGCAGCCTTGTCTGCCTCCTCGTTCCCTAAAATACCAACATGGGATGGTACCCAACAAAATAAAATATTATAATTAAGAGATAGATGTAATTATATTCTGATGGAAAGATTCTATTTGTTGAAAAAAGTTAGAACATAACATAATTTCATGCAGAATGTATTATTAAATAACATCATGTAATCAAAGAATAAAACTAGACAAGGTTTGAAAAAATATATGCACATTAGATGGCATGTAAAACTCCCGATACTTTTTTTAAAACATAAATATGCTGATGAATGTTTTATATCTATTTAATTAATTAATGTCTAGCTTATTAAATCACAAATGGTGGAGGAACCAAAATATTTAGTCACAGCGAACTGAGAGCTAAATAATCCATTAAAAACTTTACAACGACTGCAAGGTGGTAAAAATTTTGTGGAAAATAAGTTTTTATGATTGAGTCTTGATCCAATCTGAAAGTGTTTACCCTGATTAGAATCACATCGTATCGGTGGATAGCATTATACGAATAAAAGTCACCGAAAGTGATGTCAGACTTTATTATGAATCAGATATTTTCTTGAAAGTCTTGTTCCACATTAGAATGGCATCGTATCTGTGAATAACATTATACGAACAAAAGTTACCGAAAGCAAATTTAGTCTTAAATAGGAACCCTGAAGGATATGATGTTAAAGATTTATAGTTTCATTCCAACTGTTTGAGAGTGTGCAGATGGGGAGAAAGACGGCTGTTAATACCCCCGAAAGGAATGTTAGTCTGACTGATCGGTCCATGTCAGGTTGGACCCTACTTTTTCAGCAGTCGACCCCAACACATCCTGTCGATACTGCTACCTTCAGTGGTGGCGGGGTGCTCGGCTGTATGCAAGAAGAAATCTTAAATAGGAATCGGATATTTTCTTGAAAGTCTTGTTGGAGATTAGAATGGCATCGTATCTGTGAATAACGAATCGTATCTCGAATACGTGAATAGCATTGTATTACGCAATACGTGGATAGTATCGTATCTCGAATATACGAGCAAAAGTTACCGAAAGTAAATTTGTCTTCAATAGGAATATTTTAACACGATATCTAAGCAACAAATGATGCAATACTGTTTTACCTAATGACGGAGGATTGGTAGAAGGACACTGGGAAGGCTGGACACACTTTCCGTCCTTATTCTTGACCGTGCCTTCCTTACAGAAGCATCCGGAGATGCAATAGAGAGGACAAGGACCTGTTTGGTGATAAGTGTCGCAAGTGTTGTGACAATTGGGCACGCAACCGTAATACTGTTCGTCTGTGCCACATTTCGGAGAAACTGGTATAGAAGCTAAAAAGTAAAAAACACCAATGACTTACTGTCAATTCGTGTTTAAAGGTATCTTAGAATGTCAGTTTCCTAGATTTAAAACATTAATCATTAATTATATCGGTATAATAATCAGACGGAATACTGTTTCCCCTGCCAAAGCTTTCGGACAGTTTAGTTTAGATATATTAATGTCCCGTTCTGAAGCAACCCTAGAGCTATTTTTTGGACGGGCCTCGTATTTTTTATCTGAGGTCAGATGATGAGAACGACACCTGTGCTGGCACCCCTTCTCCACGCCACACAAGCGGGAGAACGTTTGGCATGACATATTTAAGGTACACGAGACCCCCTTACATGACGGTTCTTCGGTGGAATCTAGTCTCGAACCTCAAATCCTTCAGTTCCAAAGCCGAGACCTTACCATCAGGCCCCCACGTCCGGACAGAACCGATGGTTAATCGAGTGACAAAATATGCTAGAAAGGCATAGCATAATAGAGGCTGTGTACCTTGTCCAAACATACAAACCTTGAAGCTTCAACTCTGCTCCAAACCATCCTTTAAGACAGAATGCAAAGTGGAAATATATGGCTCAACTGAATTAAACATAGCATTGCAATCCAAGGCCAGACCATTTTCGCCTGAAAACGCCATTAAACAAAGGCACGGCTAAATTGTGATATGAAAGTAAGCAATGAACTGGCTAATACCAACTCCATATTGTCTAAGTTAAGATGAACATTCAACTGCTAAGTTCAATGGTTCAGAAAGGTTAAATAAAGAGAAAGGTATTCACTTCTGAGATCAGTAGAATCGGAGCAGTCATGAATATTCAGAAGAAAGTATTCACTTCTGAGATCAGTAGAATAGGAGCAATCATGAAAATTCAGAGAAAAGTAGTACTCTTGAGATCAGTAGAACAGGAGCAGTCATGAATGTTCAGAAGAAATTATTCACTTTTGAGTGAATACTTTCCTAAAAAGTGAATACTTCAAAGGAAAGTATTCACTTCTGAGATCAGTAGAACAAGAGCGGTCATAAGTATTCACTTCCGAGATTAGTAGAATAGGAGAAGTCATGAATATCAGTAGAATAGAACGAATTAAGTGAACTATCAATTCCTTGATCTTTTTCAAGTCAAGTACTTTGCCAAAGAATTCACTTTGATGTATTGAAAAACAACCACGATTAGTTAGTGCTTGATCTATAAAGTCACCGAAGCACCTTTTGTTTTTTCAGTATTAATGCATTTAAAATAGCAAAGTGGTTTATAGATTTTTAAGCAAAATTGTTGAACAGGATTTCAGCTATTTGATCAGTTCCATATACAAGAAGGGAAAAAAATCAAAAAGATTTGAGGTTTTTCTCATTGAAAATTCACCAACATAAATTGAAAGTCAAAGTCATTTAAATCTTTTAGACATCTAGTAGGGGCAACTATAAACTAGATATAGTAAAGCTTCAATGACCCAAATTAGACTTATTGTTATCACCAATTATTCCCTTTGAGTGATTGGGAAGAAAAATTACCATACAAAACTCTTCTTGTGGTCAAGCGTAACGAGATTGTTGCCGCAAATGAACCAATCAGTTATTGACAGTAGGTTTAGTTGGTTTAGTTTAGCTACATTAACGTCCCGTTTTAAAGCAACACGAGGGCTATTATGGGACGGACCTCGTCCTTTTGAACCACGGTCAGATGACACCTGAGCTGGCACCCCCCTCCCCACACCATACCATACCAGTTGGAGGACGTTTGGAGATTTAACATGCGAGAGATCACCTTACACGACGGTTCTTCGGTGGAATCGAGTCCCGAACCTGAAACCCTCCGGTTACGAAGACGAGATCTCACCACCAGGCCACTGCGGCCCTATTGACCTTAGGAATCATCGTCACAACTATCATTAAAATTATGAACAGAAAGTCAAAAGAAGAAAGCATTACGGTTCCCAATAACAGAAAATTTGATACATTCTTTGATTAGTTTTTGGGAGTGGTCTCTCAAATCCTTTCCCATATTCAATCCAAAAAATGTTATTGGGTATTTTTAACTGTATGACTAAGACTAGTATTATGTATGAAAGAACCCAATAGCGTCCAATCTTTGGCGATAAATCATCAGGAAAACATAAGCACAAGAACATGGAATGTATATTTTAGACCTTTCTTTCGACCGATTGATTGTAAAAATGTGCCGGAATACTTGTGAGTCATCTTTATAAATTACAGTCAAAGAAAAAATACAATTCGATTTGGAGGAATCTTCTCTTAAAAAATGTGTAAATTGCATTCACATGTGAGATGATCTACATAACTACATAATCATAAAAATTTTCCAATTACGGTTCTTAAGGTTTCATTTGTTAACTTTTTTTATAATGAGTGATTCGCAATTGTAAAATTTCAGGCAAATGGCTTCAAAATGATAAATATATATCATAGAAAGAGCAAAAATTCTTGCTAACGCTGCAAATAAGTTACTCTATTAATACTTAACTATTTAATATGATAACTTCGTTCAATTTTTGTCAAAAAATTGATATTTTAATTCTGTTTATATTTATTAGAAACTAATACATATCATATTATATTATCATTTCCAGCCAGAAAATCCTTTCTTAAACATGTGGTTCTCCTAATAATGCGAAAACTATACTATTTTAATTTTTTTTTCGATATTACTACATTTCTCGAAATATACTTGGTGGAATACAGAGTCCTATAGTTCTTAAGTAAAGGACTTAAACACGGCGAAATATTGTTAGCACTTTCGTCGGTAAGCGACAACGAAAGTGATGTCACTATCGAAGTTTCCCATGATTGGTTGAATTTCGTTGGCAAATAATATTTCCGTCACAATCGTCAGCATTTTCAGGCTGATTAAAAAAAAGCTGACGGTGAAAAAAAAGTTGCTTGACTAGTTGCTTGCGGGTGGAAACGGAAAACTACTGACGATATTTCACCGTGTGATTGTACTGACATCTTAATAAACCAGTAACAGCAACTAGACATGAGCGTACGCTTTTGCCGAATGGTTAAATTACTGGACTTCAAACCCGAACATCGCAGGTTCAATCCGTCTATATTGGCGACCCGGGCGTGATCTTTCAAACTCCTGTCGTGGCGCCATCTACCCGCAGCAAATACAACCAACACAAAAGTCGTCCGACTCACTTGACACAGTAGCAACCCTCTTCGCTCGCCATAACGCTTGGCTCTATAAAAATCGTTCGTCTTCCACAGACTCACTGGTAGTGGAGTATTGTGGTGACATCTTAATAAGCCAGTAACAGCCATTAGACATGAGTGTATGCTTTTGCCGAATGGTTATGTTCCAAGACATCAAACCCGAACATCGCAGGTTCGATCCGTCTCTACATGATAAGGTCTTAAGATCTATTTACGGTAAATATTTATTTATAATCTTGTTTTTGAATTCTGATCCCGCTTTTAGCACAGTGTTTTAAGCAAAAGTCTTTGGTTAAAATTTCAGAAATTCGCTTTGAAAGAATCGATCCCCACAAAGAGAACAAATCAGCGAAATCTTACTCTTTCCGCAAGTTCTCTCGCACTCTTTCTTGCTCTTAAAGTTGTTCTTGTTCCCTCCGCAACCCCCGTAGGAGAACGCCTAGCACTGACCCGTCCGCAGGTTGTAGAAGAACCTCGGGATAATAGCTAGGCAGAGACCCACCTCTTTCGGTTGCAAGCAGACTGAATTCGTGGGGAGAAGGGCGGCTGGAAAGGAAGGCGACTCAGAGGTCACATCGCCAATGGTTTTATTTTCGTATTGTGATTATGGTATCAGGCTTCGTTCGAAAGAAAATGTTTGAAAAATGGGACTTTTTAAAAAACTACTTAAAACTGTCTTTTTTAGATGTATTTCAATACGAAATAATATTAATACAATACAATTATTTGAAAATATATTTTCAGAAATAGGAAAAATTTGTAATAAATTTTAGCGAAATTTAACCAAAATGGTTGACACTCTACACGAAATTGTAACTCAGCTATCCTATGTTTCTTTGTACACAAGTTATAGATGAATAAAATGAATCAAAATGTAAGAAAAAATCATAAGATGCAAAAAAGTTGTGGGTAAAAATGTACGTATAGATGCATTTTTTTCCATAAATTCACAATTTCATTTTTTTAAAAACGCCTATAAATGAAAAAAATGTTTCATCAACAATGAGACTTTTGACTTATTTCATCTTCCATATCATTTAAAACACACGCCGAAATTTATATGCAAATATAATAACTCAATTAGTTCTTGAGGTACCATGTTAACGGAGGAGAATTTGTATGAATATGAAAGTTTTGAGAAAATGGAAGTGAAATGCAAATTTCAGCTGAAAAAAAATGTGATCCTGGTATGATTGGTCAGTCTTTCCTTTTCCCAGAAAACATAAACTGTTTTATAAAGAGGAAAGTCTGAACTACCAGAAATAACAATATTAAGAATGGCCAATGTGTTCGATAACCAATGCGTTTAACATAGTCGTCTACCTTAATTCAACTGTTGTTTTATTGCTATTCCCAGTCCCCAGGTCGAAATCGCAGATACAGCAGCGAAGTCAGCGAGCGTCATTTTGCCCCAACGCCTTTTTTATAAAGATATGCGTACAACTATAATTCGTTGGTGCTATCGCCAATGGCACATGGAGACTAACAACAAGCTCCATTTTATTAAACCACAATTGGTCAACTGGTCTTCAAAATTAATCAGACGCTATGATGTCATTTTATCCCGACTACGTATTCGTCACACTCGCCTGACACATAGATTTTTACTTTTTTCCGAACCTCCCCCAATGTGTGATAATTGTGGAGTTATTTTAACAGTTCATCACGTTTTAATAGAATGCACCCGCTTTATTGACCTTCTATGTAACCATTTTAACTTGGATTTTTTATTGGGTGAGACGCATCATCCAAGCATTTTCTAATATATGAAAGATGTGGGGATTTTGCATGAAATTTAGACTGGTTTTAATAACTTTCACCCTTTTTTAACATTTGACTACTTTGAACTCAACCAGTTACATTTTTTACAAGACAAAACTATTTTTAACTTAATGGAGAAATTTTTCCCTATTTAGGCGCAGCATATTCTATATCAGGACCAAACATTAAAATCCAAATCCAAAAATCATTGGACATGCCACCGCTGTTGAGAGAAATTCCTCACAATTTTTTTTAAATTTATTAAGGCAATAGGTTTTTATCATTCCACTTAAACTCTAAAGAATTTTTTAATTTGTTCAATTTCCCACCGTTTTGTTTTCATCTGAACGTAGATTTTTAATGCATCTTTTGTTCTTGTTAAAGCTGTGTTACGTTGTTTTAGAACTATTTTTTAAATTAACTATACGTTTGGCTCAGTATGGCCAACTTTGGCTCTTTTGCCAAAGAAACAACAACCAACCAACGCAGTCCCTTGTATACTGTAGTATTAAATCAATGTGAATAAAAGAAACTGCATCGAAGTCATATTTAGTTTCAATTAACTATTGAGAGGTATCGCACAAAGTTTCCCATTGTGAGAATTTATTCCCTTCGTTCTTGCAGTCATTTAATATTACAGGATCGGTTCATTGCGGCTTCGGCGACCCCCTTCATTATGCCACTAGTTGCCCTCTCACCACATCATTCTGTCTTAACAAATAAGTCGCGGCGGCCTGGTGGTAAGGTCCCGGCTTCAAAAATGGAGGATTTTAGGTGCGAGACTCGATTCCACCGATGAACTGTCGTGTGAGGGAATCTTTAGCACGTTAAATGTACATTCCAAAAATCCTCCCGCTGGTGTGGTGTGGGGAGGGGGGTACCATCTCAGGTGTCATCTGACCATGGTTCAAAATGACGAGGTCTATCCCAAAAAAGCCCAAGTGTTGCTTTACAACAGGGCGTGAATGCAAACAAACCAAACCATCTTAACAAATCCACTCACGACCCTAAAGAATCTGGTGAATCAACGTCATGCGAAACAAGATGTTATAAATTAGAAATCTTGTGCGATTGCTGAAAGATAACGAAGAATCGATCCCCCCAGATGTAAAATGGAGAATAAATCCTATATGGAACATACACTGAAGTGACAAAAGTCATGGGATAGCAATATGCAAATATAGAGATGGCAGTAGTATCGCAGCGAAAAAGTATAAATGCGCAGTTCGTTTTCCAGAGCTTTCATTTGTGTTCAAGTTATTCATGTGAACAGGTTTTTCGTGATTTATGGCGGCACGACGAGAATTAACAGACTTTGAACGTGGAATGTTAGTTGGAGCTAGACGCATGGGTCATTCCATTGCGGATATCGTTAGTGAATTCAACATTCCGAGATCCACAGTATCAAGAGTGTGCCGAGAGTATGAAATGTCAGGCATCACATCCCATCATAGACAGAGCAATGGGCGACCACCTGCACTTAACGACCGAGACCGCCGACGTCTGTGTAGAATGGTCAATGTTAATAGATACGCAACACTTCGTCAAATAACTGCAGGAATCAATGTGGGACGTACGAGGGACGTATCCGATAGGACTGTCCTTGTTCAGCTGCTTGTAGATCACTTGCAGCCATTCATGGACTTCACGTGCCCACACAACGATGGGATTTTTATGGATGACAATGCGCCATGTCACCGGGCCAGAACTGTTCGCGATTGGTTTGAAGAACATTCCGGACAATTCCAGCGCATGATCTGGCCACCTAGATCGTCCGATATGAATCCCATCGAGCATTTATGGGACATCATCGAAAGGTCCGTTTGTGCCCAAACTCCTGCACCATCCACACTTTCACAATTATGGACGTCTATACAGACAGCATGGCTCAATATTCCTGCAGAGGACTTCCAACGACTTGTGGACTCCATGACACGTCGAGTTGTTGCACTTCGCCGGGCAAAAGGAGGACCGACACGATATTAACAGTCATCCCATGACTTTTGTCACTTCAGTGTATGTAGGAATTGGGTGGGACAGAATGCCCATTCAACCACATTTAGATCAGTGTCTAGGGTCACTGATTGAAGGAAAAGAAGTTTTTGAATAAGAAAGTTTAATTTATTTACAGCAAAGAATAAAGAAAAGACATTAGCAATTAGGACAGGACAGGCTATTTACAACAGAGATACCTTTAGATAACACCAAGGATGAAATGCTTCATGGCAAAACTATGTGCCACTGTTGAGTATTAAAGAATCATATTCGGAGCAAAATGACCCTTTCTGTCTCCGTCTGCCGAGCGAATGCGTAGTTCGCTTTTTCTCAAACTTGACGTCACGCGTCTTAAACTTTGGATCAGCGATATTCAAGGGATCCCATGGTGCCATCTATTACAATAAAATGAAACTAATTATGGAATAGTGATGGCTGCTAATTAAATCTCTACATATATGTTTATTTCACCTTTGTGAACTAGTCTAACTAACTTCTACCAAAGATTAAGTTGTAGTCGGAATACAACATGATTTTTTCTTTTCTACATATTTCACATCTAGAAGTGGAATAAGTACACTTATGTTTTGTATCCATGGTAGCACAAAAGGTCCAAAGTATTAACCCTTTCAACACGGGAATTGCCTCTATCGTAGAAGCACGCAAGGGGCAGAGGGTATGCAAAAAAAAAAATCATTTTATAGAACAAGGACTTTGCATCGTTCATCTTAACTTTGAAAAAAAATTCTCTAAAGTCTTTATTTTTTTGTTATCTTTTTATTATTCATAACATGAAAGCATTCTTCCTCTAACAAATCGAGGTTTTTTTTCATAGTAAACCGAAACTGAGGTTTTAAGTTATAAAAAGATAAGTTCCCGAAATGTATCATAAAGCTACGAAAAATACAATAGAACTGACGGCAAAAATCGAAAAGACTACTGATAGGCAGTGATAGAAGCGAAAGAAGAAAAGAATTTAGGCGGAGATCAGACATGCGAATGATTTTATCAAATGGAAAATTATAAAATCCAGCTGCGTTTCCAGCAGATGAGTAAAATACCAAAGGTTGAATATGAGCAAACTGAAGGTCATAAACTATATTTATTTCGCAAGTAATGGAAACAGTCAGCCGTCTAGTGGATGTTTAAAATTGTCAGGTTAAAATGTACATATACATCACCGTCCCATGAGTTTAATTTCCAGAAACGCATTGATGGTATGCCCGGTTGTGAGAGAAGTTTAGTTCAGTTGCATTAACTTCTCGTTTTGAAGCTACACTAGGGCTGTTTGGGGACGGACCTCGTCATTTTGAACCACGGACAGACGGCACCTGAGCTGGCACTCCCCTTTCCCACCAGCTGGAGGACGTTTAGCTTGACAGATTTACTATGCAAGAGACTCCCTCACCACGACGGTCTTCAGTGGAATCGAGTCAAACCTATAAGCCTCCGGTTCCGAAGCCGAGATCTTACCACCAAGGCCCCCGACTGTCAGTGATGTTGGTAAGTGATACAGATGTCAAGACTGATTATCGACCACCATGGCAATGTTAAAAAAATTCTTATTATTTCTAGTAGTTCTGACTGAATATTATATAAATGTTAATGAGAACACTACAATTAATGAAAATTAAATTAATAACACTATAATTAATTAAAAAATAAATTAATGAAAACACTATAGTACTGATCTATCATACAGGGTCACCTATTTTTCAGCTAAAATTTATCTTTCACTTCCATTTTCTCAGAACATTAGCCATCATAAACATTCTCCACCCTTAACAGGATATCTCAAAAAAATAATAGAGGTATTTGCTAAGAATTCAGTTAACCACGTGATCTTACTGGGCGGAGCTAGTCGCCAATCATGTAAACATCACGTGGTCTCACTGTTGCTGCTTGTTTATATATATTTTTTTCCAGGAGAAGCGAACTTGACCCTCGGATGGTGGGGAGTGTGATCTTGGCTCTCTCTCTTCCGAAATAAACCACAGTGCAGTTTTCTAGGCCCAATGCACCATGGAGTATCCCTGTGCCGTTAATTGCTATGTTATATAATAACCCCCCCAAAAAACCTGTGTCTTCAAGTTATTTAAGCAACGAACAATCACTGAAACTATTGCGGTATCTAGAAAACTAACAATAATTAATTTTAATTAAAAATTCTTTAACATATATAAAATATTCGTCACAAAAGAGTTAAGAGCATTTGAAAAATCCTCTCTGTGACAACGGTTAAAATCATCATAAATTATCGTATAATTTTTAATTCTTCCAGTGAACTCCCATTTTGCCAATAAATTACCTGTTGTCGATGAGTTTGTCGATTGACATTCAGATGGCTTGACGCATTTCCCATTCCTGTTCTTGACCATCCCTGCCTTGCAGTAACACCCAGATATGCAAATCAGTGGGCAAGGCAACTTCGTCCCGTACGTTTCACAGGTGCTTTGGCAGGTTGGAATGCACTTGTAGTACTGTTCATCCTTTTCGCATTTCGGTGGAGGCGGTCTCGGTCCTGAGCAAATAGAAACAATAAAAACTCTGAAAATACTACAGGCTTTAGAACAATATCGAATTTACAGATGCAAGATAATTAAGAATTCTAAAAATTATGAAAAATCCTTTTGAATCATATATCTTCTCAACTTTTGACATTTTTATAATAGATAGTTCTTTCATTTACACATTTTATAGTGGAATTATTTAAAAATCCTTGAGGATGGAGCAGCTTGTCTTAAATTGGTCCTTGTACTAATAAAACAGACCACACCATACCAAATAAAAATATACTTCCCTCCATAGCTTTAAAAATATATTAATTCCTCTATTTAACTTCTAAAATTACAATAAAACAGAACTATTAAACTATCCCAGTCAAGGTAGTATATCCCCGCACCCTCCCCGACACAATATCTAATCACAAGGAGTCCTGACACTCACCACCTCATCCTGTCAGATAATCTGATGTAAATATTACATCAGATTATATTAATAATATTATAAAGGTGAAAGTTTATTATTAAGAATAATTAAGATTATTAGTAATCTATACTAATATATAAATGTGAAAGTTTGGAGGGATGGATGTCTGTTCCTACGTCACGCCAGAACGGCTGAACAGAATTGGATGAAATTTAGCACAGAGACAGATTGTAGTCAGGAATAGAACATAGGCTGCTCCTTATTCCGGCTCATTGAGGGTTTCATTTTTTATTCTTTAAAAACTAACTTTAGAGCCACAAAAGCTGAGGCCCGATAAAGAAAGGTAAAGCTCTAGATTTTTTTCCCAATAGAGTTGAAGTTAGGCTGAGTAAGACTTTGACCGATTATTTCAAACGATTCTATTCATTTTCTTTGTCTATGGTGTATTTAAAATCAAATATTGTTGATGAATCGATTTTTCGGATTCATTCTGAAGTACTTTTAAATGAAAAGAAAACAGAATAAAAGAAATAAAAAATTTCTAATCTGTATTGCATTACCGCAACTGGCGTAGAAAAGTCAGACATATGCTTTACACCAACTGGCGTTGAAAGTTCGCCTGTTTCAGAAAATGGGAGGGAATCCATGCCTAACTTTAATTGGCTGCTAATATGACGTTTCTCGAAGATCGGCAACCATAGGAATTTGGCAAGAACCAACCGTAGAAGATTCATAACCATTAAGGCTCATAAATGATTAGCCATTGACCATTTCTGTTTTTGTCTTCGATCTTACTAACTTGAAACGGATAACACGTGCAAATTATGTAAGGTGCAATTTTTTTTAAAAACGGTATTTAAATAAACATTTGTCTCGCGTCCATAAACAACCGTCCAAATCGTATTGCTAAATAATCAATGAACGTTAAGATTGACACATCCCAGCTTCGGATGCAGACGCCCGTAAAGTTCGCGCTTGATTATCGTGACATCAATTGTGTTTGCGCGTGATGACAACTGTGTTTTCATTTTAAATGATGTGTATAATACTGTTGTAGGCATCTCAATCTCAATCCATAAATAAAATGGATTTGACCTGATTTTAAAGAAATACGAACTTGATTTGCTGTTTTGGTTTATTTCGCTTATTATTATTATTTTGGGTATAGAATGTAAATTGTTTTTACATTAGTTTTATGTTTTTGTTATTAAATTGCATTTATGTTAGTTATATATATTTTTGCATATGCTTATACTTTTAAATGTATCGTTTTTTGGGTTAGGTTTAATTTTTGACTTGTCATTATTTGATAGTTTTTTGTACATATAAATCAAAATTTCCACGCGAGTAGAATCGAAGGTAATAGCTAGTACGGCGTACACCAGAAGTTCCTGCTTCATTCAGGCTTCGTCACTCATGCAGTGCACACTGTCTCGAATCTCTCGAAGAGACTTCTGGCAAATATAGAACGCCATGTCCTATGTATTCTTTCATGATCAGAGATAAACCCCTGCCGTTGCTAAGTGTCCCGTTAACACAACCTATTTGATGCCCTATCTAAATAGAATGCTCTCATGGCTTTAACTCTCTTGACTGAATGCTCTCGGCAAGATGACATGGGTTATCTGCTCATAGAACGTGATTTGTTTCTCTGTTTGTTAAATTGACTTTCTGCATAATGAACTGAATGGATACTGAGCAGTTTTGAAATAAAGAAGTGATTTATTCCGAAGACATTATGTTGTTGTCATTTAATGCATTGTGCAAAGATGCTGCCATGTAAGTCTGGCACACAAACACTTAGACACAACTGTTTAATTTTGTGGGATATTTTTTTTTATTTATATTTGGCAGGACCATCGTATTTGGAGCTAGTATGTTGTAGGTTAAAGTGTTCAAGATTATTTTGTGTACCAACACATAACTTATTGCCTCACATCTATATAAATAAAAATGAGTGTTTGTCTGTATGTCTCTTATGCGCTGCCGTACCGCTCATCTAGTTGTGATGGAACTTTGAATACTTATTATTTGCACTTATTTATTTCTGCTGAAGATGGAAAAACAATATTATATATATATATATATATATTGCCAGCCCTAAAGAATTTATTATTGAAGTTTTATAAAGTAGAATAAATATTATTTATGCTTCTCCTTTTATATAGAATTTCAGTGAATATGTTCATTTCCGATACGAAAATAAATGTTATCCTTCCTAATTAAAGAAGACAGTTATTTCGAATTCCAAACGATATTTCCAAAATTACTTCTGCTACAGCAACGCGCCGGGTACCAGCTAGTTCCTCTATAAAAACTGTCAAAATTGGTATGTTCCACTACCTCTTAAAATTCTCAAAATACATAAATCGGAAGGACTAAAATATAATAATGGTATATTTCTCACCGGTTCCACAGGTCCTTTCACAGTCTTCCTTCTTCTCAAAGTTGTTCTTGTTTCCATTACAACCCCCATAGGTGAACGCCTCGCACTGACCAGTCTGCTGGTTGTAGAAAAATCGCTGGAAAAAACCACTGCACGGTCCCACCTCTTTTGGCTGCGTGCACGCAGAATTCGAGGGTGGAGGTGTGTCTGAAAAAAAATATTATAAAGGCCTTATCACAAGGCGAAATGTCGTCAGCAAACGACAATGAAAGTGGCGTCACTATGGGAGTTTCACATGATTGGTTCAGTTTTGTGTTTTCAAAAAATATTTCCGTCACTATCATCAGCATTTTCAAGATGGTTCAAAAAAGCTGACGATGACGAAAAACTTGCTTGCGGTTAGAAACTGAAAATTGATGACGATATTTCGCCGTGTGTTTAGTTTAGTTATATTAACGTCCCGTTTTAAAGCAACACTAAGGCTATTTGGGGACGGACCACATCATTTTGAACCATAGTCAGATGATGAGGCCACACCTGAACTGGCATCCCCCTCTACACACCACACCAGAGGGAGGACGTTTGGTCTGAGTGATTTAACGTGCAACAGACCCCCCTCACACGACGGTTCTTCGGTGGAATCGAGTCTCGAACCTGAAACCCTTCGGTTCCGAAGCCGAGACCTTACCTCCAGGCCACCGCGACCCATTTTGCCGTGTGATATGGCCTTGAGAAAGACATATCTCAGATATTTCAAAATAACTAATGCACTTATTCTTAAATCATAGTTGCCAAAACAACTAATTATAGCTTGTTTATTTTTTAACACAAACATTCACACACAAAACCGTCTCGAGAAGGGTATCCGCGAAACTTTCTAGCATACTCTCTTATAAAGATTTAATACTTCTTTCGTTAGCGTAAAATTTGTGGTCTTTGAGCAAAAGTGAAACGAATGCTCAGGTTTTTATTTCCATAGTTCCGTTCATGAGTATTTTGTACTTTTTTGGTATAATAAAGAAATTCTTAATGCACATTTTGGATTTTTTTTCTTTTGTTAAACAATAAAGGCCCAAATTTGAGATGAAATTACAATTTTAATCACAAATTCTTACATCGAATTTTATTTATTTTAATTATTCCATTTTTGAGTATCGTTTTTGCATTTACAGAAACAGTACATATTGATAAATAGTCCTTCTGTTTTTATGGATTTCACTCAAAATTTCATATGAAGCTGCATAATCTGCATTTTAGACACTCGAAATGTGTCCCAAATTTTATTAATTCGATTGTTATGTTTTTCAACAATCGTATTCATATGTATTCAGCCAGACAAGCTAACAAATTTTCTGCGAATGAATTTAACCTTGTAGAAATTTACAAATTCGGTTCAAACACTCCCAATAAATTTCATTTGTCTAATTCTAAGTGTTATTCTCACACAGACAAAATGTCTGGCCTAATTCCAAAAATGCACGTTTCTGATTTAGGCAAATCTGAGGAGTGGAGATCTGATAAAATCTTGGGACCAAATTTTTGGGTATTTACAATACTTTCTTTTCGAATTAGCACTTTGCTGACCATTGACGTGTTAACTCGTCATTGCACTTGCATTATTTATTTCAATTTATGACACCAAGGGCGATATAAAATATTGCGAAAACTTGGCGTATCGTGTTGAGTCATACCCACTTTGTAACAAAAAAATACAACAAAGTGTTAAGGCAAGGTGTTGTAGACCCAATTCCACCGAAGAACAGTCATGTAAGGGGGTCTGCTGAACTTCCCGCTGGAGTGGTGTGGAAATTTAGGACTCATCTTTACAGTTTCGGATCATAAGAAGTAGAAATGGTGGGGAAAGCTCGCCTGTACACGAGCAGCTCGGGAAAGGCTTGGTGGAATAGTCTATGCTGCAGCCGGCTCCACACTTCGGTGGGGAGCATTGCACGATGGGGGTGCCGACGTGGAAAAGACAGTATTTGTACCAAAATATCTCAAAATTATAAATGCACAGTTTTATAAGATCGTTCTGGATATGCTTTCAAAATGCTTATTTGAATTCACTTTTAAAACAATGCGTGTTTCAATATCATAGTTTTCGAGCATCAAACATTAAATGACTTTGTTATTAGCAATTAGATTATTGGCAAATAACAAGTTTTGTTCTCTATGTTACTGCGACTCGTTTTGAATAGAACTATCAACTTTTCAACAGAAGTCTTATTCAACCATTCAGAATGGCAGTGTTAGATTTGTGGCGATAGTGTTTGGCTGGTATTGTGTCAATGTATAGGTTGAATTTCGCGAATGATCGGACCAGCGATGTTTGGGCTTGAAGTCCAGTAACTCAACCATTCGACAAAAGTGAACGCTCTTGTCTATTGGCTATTACTGGCTTATTAAGCTGTCACCACAATACTACCCTACCAGTGATTCTATAGAGACGAACGACTTCTATAGCGCAAAGCGTTATGGCAAGCGAAAAGAATGTTTCGATACCGCAAGCTTTATGGCGAGCGAAGAGAGATTCTGCTGCGTCAAGTGAGTCTGACAACTTTGTGTTGGTTGCGTTTGCTGTGAGTAGGTGGCGCCACGACAGCAGTTTGAACGTTCATAGTCCGAAGTCACCAACATGAAGAAGGTGTTTGGCGAGAATTGGGCCAATGTGTAGGTTGAATTCCGCCAATGACCAAAACCTGCGATGTTTGGGTTTGAAGTCCAGTAACTCAACCATTCGACAAAAGCGAACGCTGATGTTTAATGGCTGTCACTGGCTTATTAAGATGTCCCTACAAATTATTAGATGAGTTAAAGCTTTGTTATTTGCCTTTTAGAACGATATAAAAGCAGATACAAGAAGAAAGAAACGACTCACCCACGCACGAGCAGCTCGGGCAAGGTTTGGTGGAGTAGTCCATGGTGCAACCGGGTCCGCATTTTGGTGGAGAGCACTGTATTTGCGGTGGACCTGAAATACAAGTTTCGTTTACTTTGGTAGAAATAATTTCTGAATCATCCATTTACATTCGTGCAAGATCTCATTTATCATGGTTTTAGTTCATTCAGATTTTGAAAATATATTCATCTTGTAATGACTCGTAACACCACTTCCGTTTTCGTAATCAGTTTATTTCGATCCAACATAAGACAAAGAATTGCGTGCGGATATTTACAATGATGAGCTTATTTACAAATGAAGGAACTTAAAATGGATCTAATGATCCGTACACCATAAAGATGAAAGAACGTGACGTATAAAAATTCCATGCTTAAAGTAAAATCCCCCTATTCTACTTAAATCAAAACCGAGTTTCCAGATTGCAAATTGGAATAAGATGTGAAAGAAACGGGAAACATAAAACTTAGTAGAAGCGGCAACACATCTATTCTAGCCCCGTCCCCTCTTGCCTTCAAGAATAGGAACCCACTCCCGCCTCTCTAAAAGGTATTGACAGCTCTAACAGAGGCCAACAAATCGTCTAGAATTATAAGCAATGTATATTAAATAGGCAACTCGTTATTTGCATCTTGTACCAATTAGAATAAAATGCGATACATTTCCTCCAATTTGATATATGAATGTAATACAGCATCTATAAAATATCACAGCATAATCATTGGGCATTTTATGCCAATTGTACGACATGTAATTACCACTGAAACAAAAATCAAAATCTTGTTTTGAATTTCTTTGAATATTATAAGTTCCTCTTTGTAAATTTTGAATACGAGTAAAAACAAGAATACATTCAAAAATACAAATTTAAAAGACTTTCGATTATTGTTATTTTCTTATATACGAAGTACATAAACAGCAAGTATTGTAATCATTAAAAAATTCGAACTCGAGATTTTATCAAACCTCCACTTTTCGTATCCGACTGCTTCCAAAAAGTAATTTTTTTTTCACTATATTAGCCTCTAAACAATACAATTCAAAAGAATTTAATCTAGACGAACGAAATTTAGATTTCAAACTCTACACCAATTTATAGACTTTAACAAAATCTCGGCGAAATCCATTCGAAGACAGTCTGTCCGTCTACGAGTAGGTGAAGACAAATATGACAAAACATATAAAGCTAAAGGAATATAATTCAGTGCACCTAAATTATAAATGCGTATTTCATTTTGAATTGAGTCTACCAGCAGTTAATGAAAGTTGGTTTGTTCTTCCTTATGCATATGAACTCAATAAACCCCGCCAAAGATGAGTAACGCTCCTGTTGTTGTTTTTTTCCCCCCAATAGAGTTGAGGGTAGGTTTAAGAGAATTTCGACCGATTATTTCAAATGATTCTATGTATTTTCTTTGTGTTTGGTGTATTTAAAATCAAATGCTGTTAATGAATCGATCTTTCGGATTCATTCTGAAGTACTTTTAAATTAAAAGAGAACAGAATAAAGGAAATAAAAAAATTCTAATCTGCAGGGTGCTACCCCAACTGGCGTAGGAAACTCAGAAATGGGCGTTAACGCCAATTGGCTTTGGAATTTCACGCGTGATTGCTGACAGTTGTGTTTTCATTTAAATGAAAAGTTTAAAAATGATGTGCATAATACTGTTGTAGCTAACTCCATCTCGATCCATCAATAAAATGGATTGGACCGGACTTGATTCGCTGCTTTGTTTTAGTTTGGGTATACAATGTAAATAAATTGTTTTCACTTTAGTTGTGTGTTTTCGTACATATACATCAAACTTTCCATGCGAACAGAGTTGCGGGTAATAGCTAGTAATATTATAAAATAAATATTCCTTTTCAGCATTTTAATTGATTCCCGTAATAAAAATTTATATTCATAAATGAGAGCAAGGTTTCAACTGAACAAAATTTTGAACAAAGTGATTTTAAAGTATCCACTTACGTTAAAAACACTGGTTATCGACCGCATTGATCAATGTTTTTCTTTATTTATAGTTATTTCTTGTAGTTCAGACTTTGCTCTTTCCCAAATTGTTTCTCTTTTCTAGGAAAACGAAGACCTGATTTATCATCCAGAGTCACACATTTTTCAGCTAAAATTTGTCTTTCACTTCCATTTTCTCAACACTTTAATTTTCAAAAAAATTCTTCATCGTTAACGAGATATCTGAAAAACTAATCAAGGTATTGGCATAAAAATTACAGCCCGTGTTTTAGGTAATATGGGAAATGAAATAAACAAAAGGGTGTATTGTTGGCGAAATACTTTTTCATTTATAGGTGTTTTTAGAAAAATTAAGTTATACATATATGGGGGAAAATGCATATATAAGTATACATGTACCCAAAAATTCTTTCCGTCTCAAAATGCTTCTTAGATTTTGGTTCATTTCATTTATCATTATATGTTATAACTTGTGTACAAAGAAAAATAGGATTCCTGCATTACAAAATTATGTAGAGTGTTCACCTTTTTAGTTGAATTTCATTAAAATTTACTACAAATTTCCCTAGCCGGCGTCCTGGCATAGGGGTAGCGGATCTGTCTCGGGCACGGTTGTTTTTCTGTGTTCTATCTGAGAGTAATGTGAATGTGAAGTAGCTAAGTCGTACTCTTGGCCCTAGTTTTTCGCTACTGAAAAACAAGGGAAGCTAAATTTGACTTAAATCGCTGACTACCGGCTTGTAAAGTGCCATGGGTAACAACAACAATAAAAAAGTTCCTATTTCTCAAAATATTTTATATTTCCAACTAATTTTGTTGTATTTATAGTATTTTGTGTTAAAATTAACAATACATCTGAAAACAATAGTTTTTTTTTTTTTTAAACCAATGTTTCAAAATTTTTCTTTCGAACGTAGTCGGATAACTTAATTTCAAAACAGAGACCTGTATGAAATTATTTTACCTGTATTTTCGGACGCTGACGACCGGCACTGTTCTGGCTTGACGCACTTCCCGTCTCGTCTCTTGACCATCCCCCTCTTGCAGAAGCACCCCCTCAGGCAATAGCGCGGGCAGATGCGACGCTTGGCTTGGTAGTTCTCGCAGGTGTTCTTGCATGTCGGCACACAGTTGTAAAACTGCTCATCGGCATTGCATTTTCGATTCATCGGTTCTGGAAAAAAAAACATGAATTTTTTGGATATTCTAAACTTAACGTATTCGACTATGTTATAAACACTGGTTATCGACCACATTGGTTAGTGTTTTTATTATTATTATTATTTCTTGTAGTTCAGACTTTCCTTTTTACGAAACAGTTTGTCTTTTCTGGGAAAAGGAAGGCCTGGCATATCATCCAGGGTCACCTATTTCTTCAGCTGGAATTTGTCTTTCACTTCAACTTTCTCAAAACTTTCATTTTTGTAAAAGTTCTCCACAGTTAACGTGATGTCTCAAAAACAAATAGAGCTGTTTGCGTATTTTAAATGATATGGGAAATGAAATGAATCGAATGTTTTATGGTTGGTGAAATACTATTTTTATAGGCGTTTTTAGAAGAATTAAATTGCGAATTTATGCAAAAAAAATGCATATATATGCATAATTTTACCCACAACTTCTTTGCATCTCAAAATGCTTCTCAGATTTTGGTTCATTTCATTCATCATTACATTCTATAACCTGTGTACAAAGAAAAACAGGATTGCTGCATTACCCTTCTGTGTAGAGTGTTAATCGGTTTGGTTAAATTCCATTACAATTTACTAAAAGTTTTCTCATTTCTCAAAATGTATGCTATTTTTAAATATATTTTTTTGTATTTATAGTATTTATTACTAAAAGTACATCTAAAAACCATAAAGACTTCTTTTAAACCCATCTTTCAAAAAGTTTCCTTTGAATGTAATCGGATACGTCAACGTAATCCCTCTAATTCTTGAAATTTCCTTTTTGCCTCATATGAATCGACTCCTCATATAAAGTGCAATGCACTCATAAAATGATAGGTAGGAAAAGAGTGAACATTTAAACTTTCTTCATATTACTTATGTTATATAAATAAAAATGTATTAACTATAGAGACTTTCCTTTTATATAAATAACAATGAATGTTTGTCTGCATGTCTCTTATGCCTTCCTCAACCGTTCATTCGATTGCGATGAAACTGGATCAGCTTATTGCTTACATCTACGGGATGGGTAGAGGTAGAGTCGAATTATTTAAAATTAAAAAAGAAATTGAATCTCAACCTCTTCTCTTTACCAAGGATTAACCTCCAAATAACTCGCCGAGGAAAATAGATTCTGTAGAAACGATAAATCCAAGTGAAAGATCAATATTTTACAGCTATAATACGCAAATGTCAGGCAAGTCATTCTCAGAGATAAAAAAAATTATTACTGGTTATGCGAGAAAGTTTTGGGAAGACCAATCCTGGGAGTTTTTAGATTCTAATTAAATTTTAGCGTTTTTCACAGTAACTACCAAAAATATGGTAGTGCAAATAATTTTGCAGTATCTTCATTTTCAAAAATTATCTTTTCAACTACATTAACTATTTTATGGTATAACTTTATTTTCTATGTTTAGATCAGTTTTAAATTATTGAATGATTTCTGTAATGTTAGTTTTAGATTGAAATATGTTGTTGCATGCAGTCACTCCAGCGTCAATGGAGTTTGCAGCCAATGTAAAATATTTTACATTTGCTGCACTTTTTATGCCCATATCAAAATAATTTAGAAAACGAAACGAAGCTAATTACAGAAACTAAACTAAAAATTATTTCAGGTTCGAACAAGATTAAAATTTAAACAAATTTTAAAAAAAGGTATCTTCGTATTTAGTGGGCGCAAATGCAGCTACTACTAAAATATAGATCAATCTAAATAAATTAGCAGTATAAGCCAAGTAAAAAGGAATGCAACATAATCAAAATTACAACAAATACAAAAGAATCTGGCCTGAAGACTTTTACAGCGGTCACCCTCAGGCAAGGATTCAAAATAAGGGATTTTTTCTGTGAGGAATCGGATATTGTCCAATAATATTGATCCCTTTTTACTTGACTTATATTATATTATATATAATATGAATTTTCAATAATAATTTATGTAATGGCAACAGATTTCTGATATCTGTCAAAAGAAGACAACCGAGGAATGTAAATAAATTCTGGAATGAATGGCAATACAGATTATTGAATGCAATATGGAATTGTCATTATGAAAAAAAAATATTTAAATATCATTATTAATGCAAGTAATTTATTGGTTACATTTCTTTATTGATAAAAAATTGTCCATGTTTATTAAATTTGTGACAGAATTGCACAAATTGTTTACAAGTTAATTATCGATCAGGTATCTATCTTTCCAAAATGACTGCTTCATTTTATGATTCATGAATATAATTTCTTACTTGTGGGTTTAACCCCCCATAGGGGCTCACCTTGAAATGAGTATGAGAGGCTTCCGGAATTTTTGTTGGATCCCAACCCGGTGGGTACAATAATTGGTAAAGGGGAATTAAGAGAAGAAATAAAACTACAATGGTTTGACAGATGGTAATGTCCAAAAAAGAATGCGTAACTTTCGACTTTATTCCTAATCTGGAAATTAAATTCAGAAGATACCATCCATTGATTATCCAATTGATATCTGAACAAGGGCAATTTCCTGATTATGTCCAAAGATTTGGAAGGACACTGGAATATAAATGCATTTGTGGAGAAATGAGTGCGGTTTACCACTATTTAATGGAGTGTGTAGAGGTCTCAGAGTGAAGGAAAATCCTGAAGATTGCCAATAGCGATTTGAGTACAGTACTGATGGTACCGGGTCATCTCAAAACCCTGAAGGATAGGATGACAAAGATGGATAGCTTCATTCCAACAGTTTGAGAGTGAGCAGATGGGGAGTAAGACAGCTGTTGACTACCCCGAAAGGAATGTTAGTTTGACGGATCGGTCGATGTAAGGTTAGGCAATACTTATTCAGCAGTCGACCGCAACAAATCCTGGCGATACTGCTACGTTCAGTGGTGGTGGGGTGGTTGGCTGTATACGAGAAGAAGAAGAAGGTACAATAGTAGGTGGGGGCACCGGCCCTCCCATCGATAATGGGACGTACTCCCTACGGGGAAGGTTGTACCGTGGTCCGCCCTTAGGACTCAGCCACAGTTCTTGCCAGTATCGCTGTAGCCACGGCCCGGTAATTCAGTTTTATGTGGTTAAACCGTGTGCCTTCGGATGGTTCGGTGGTCATTAATATCACTTACTTGTGGGTTTAACTGAGGGTGCCGACTGTCTGCACTTTTCGGGTCTGACGCATTTCCCGTCGCTTCTCTTGACGAGCCCCTTCTTGCAGAAACATCCCTCAATGCATATTCGGGAGCAGATGGCTTTCGAGGCCTGATAGTTCTCGCAGGTGTTCCGACAGGTGGGAATGCACCGGTAGTATTCCTCGTTCTTGTTGCAGGTGGGAGCTGTTGAAAGAGAAATTAAATCAGAATTTCTATACATTTCTCGTCCCATTTTCCTCTTTCAAAGTGGGAAAAAAAGCGTCCGTGATTCGAAACTGCATAAGTCAATCAAATTTTATAGTAGAAGATAGAAACTTTCATTTATTTATTTGAAAGTTGAGAATATTTCAATATTCTTTATAACTAAAACATGTATAAAATTTAGACTTAACCCATTTAAGCCTATTGTTCCATTTTTGGAACACCCCTCACATAAAAGCTATTTTTATTATATTTTTTTTAACTAACAGTTAGAAATTTCATGGAAAAATTCCAATTTTTTAACTTTAGACATAAATGGGTTAATATTTTTTAATTATGTTTATAGACCAAAATAAAATAAAATATTATTATTCGCATCATTTAAATCTTTTTGAAAGTAAAACTGAAACCTGTATTTTATGATGAATGTAAGTCATTTTTGTTGAATAATTGTTGAAATATTGCATAAATTATAATTGCAATTATTCAGTAGTACACATAATGATTCTCTTTTACTTATCTTTTAAAAAAAATGCTTGGTTTAGATTTAAAAAAAATGTTTTTATATCAATTTACAGTTTAATCATTTACACTTTAATTTAAAGCTGAAATTTTGCGAGAGCTGACAGATAATTAGAGAGACCTATAAAACATGACGGGCTTAAGGCATTTATAACTGCTTTAGTGAATTAAATGACTATCAAAATTTGAACCTTAAAAATATTTTGATGAAGTAGCTATTAAAAGACAGGTTACATAAAGTATTTAATTGACAATGACGTCACATAAAGTATATTATTGACAATAATGCTACATGAAGTATTTAACAGATAATTTTAAACACAGTAAGATTGGCGAACCAGCTGGTCGCCAATGGCGGTTAGTATTAAATAAGCTCAAAAGCCTAAACTTTAAATAATGTTATTTTCTCTGCACATGATATTAACGAAATCTCGAATAAAAACTATTCATTGAAAATGGATTGCAGCAAACAGTCATTTTTTTAACAGAAACAATGCCGTACCAAAAAATTTAGTTCTAATGCAATACATATTTCTAAAATCTTTTTGCGTATTTAAAGAATTTTTTTTTTTCCATTTGCTGAAATGCATATCCATTATTCGATAAAAATGCAATATGATCGAAATTGGGCATTTTAGTGTAGTTTGCATTTTGAAATTTTCTTAAAGTATTCGACTACGTTAAAAACGCTGTTTATCACCCCATAGGCGAAATTTTTTTATTATTATTTCTTGCAGTTCAGACTTTCCTCTTTCCAAAATAGTTTGTCTTTTCCAGAAAAAGGAAGGCATCACCTATCATCCATGGTCACATATTTTTTCAGCTAAAATTTGTCTTTCACTAAAATTTTCTCAAAGCTTTAGTTTTCATAAAAATTCTTCACCGTTAACATGATATCTAAAAAAACTAATAGAGGTATTTACAAAATAAAATTCCTAGTGTGTTTTAAATAATGTGGGCAATGGAAGGAACCAAAAGTTTCATTGTGGATATAATACTTTTTCATTTACAGGTACTTTTAGAAAAATTGATTTAGAAAATAGATTTAGCTAATAGATTAATAGATTAGTTAGCTAATAGTTAAATAGATTAAAAAATTTTAGAAAATAGATTTTGGTCCATTTCTTTCACCATTATATTCTAATTTTTGGACAAAGCAAAATAGGGTTGCTACTTTAGAATTTTGTACAGAGTGTCAACCGTTTTGATTAAATTTCATCAGAATTCACTACAAATTTTCCTATTTCTCAAAATATATTTTTAAATAATTTTGTTGTATTTACAGTATATTGTATCATAATTAACAATAAATCTAAAAACTGTAATTTTAAAAAGTCCAATTTTTCAAAAATTTTCCTTTGAACGCGGTCGGATACCTTGAGAAATACACACCAGGCAATAAATCCATAGAATAATTAATTTTATTTCTGAAATTGCTATAATTTTATATTTTTAAAAATATTGAATTGTAAAACAATGAACATCTTCTATAATGTTTTACCTTATCTATAGTTAGATATTCAACAAAACTTATTCTGGACACTAAAAAACACAAAACCTCGACATGTAAGATCAAAATTCAAATACTAAAATATTTCATAAAACTACTTTGAATCCTTTGTCCACTACACAAAACGAGATTCCATAGCAAATCTAGGATTACTTAAAACATTAAACCTGCAAAAGGAACAATTTATATTGATAATCCAAAATCATGGAAGCAGGGACATCTTAGTTGGTTGGGCATTGGATTCGCATTCCTAAGGTCCTGAGTTTAAACCAGCTTACCGAAGACTCTCCGTGTACATGGTGATTGGCGCATCTATAAATATGTTGTAGCCACAAAGTCCCCCAAGTTGGGATAATACCCCTGGGGGACTGGCAGTGAATTAGAAGTGATCATTCGCTGATTGAGGTTTAAATTATGATCTGTGAATGAGTAAATGAAATGTATGAATGTAGTAGGTCTCGGTAGCCTGGTTAGTAAAAGCGTCCGTCTCGTAACCGAAAGGTAGCGAGTTCTGTCCTCGACCGAAGACCGTCTCGTCCAAAGACCGCCGTGTTGGCTCATGGCGGGGCACATTCAATAGGTCCTCCAAGCTCCCATCACAAATGATACCTCCGGGGCTACTGAATCAGGGATGAGTCGGTCTCTAATTAGGATCTAAATTTTGACTTGCGGATGGATGATGAGTTCGACAGCCCCCTAAAAAGGGTTGTGTCGCGTGTGTTCGAGCAAAGTCGTCCTTTCACCTTTACAATGCTCGTTCACAATGAAAGGCGCACACCTCTGCCTTCATTCGAAAGAGCTCCGCTCATTCGGGCTTGGTATAACCAAGTGGCAATAGACCCACCAACACCACGATTTATAATTCAGCCGTTTCACATTAGAGTTAACTCCAGTGGAATCAGTGAGAAACAAAGTCTCCAAAGATTGAATCCGACCAAAGGAAAGTTTAAATTAAACACAATTTATTGAGGAAATAAAATGAAACGTATTACGAACTATTTACAGACACGATGAAACATTTGTACAAAGGCGGCCATTACAGTACCCGATATCACCACCGAACCATAGTGAAAACTTAATGATTCATATTTATATCATGTCTTAATTCTTAAGGTGGGTTCACACGAAGCTAACTATACGCTCAATAGAAAATCCCACCCACTTCTGGAAAATCGCGAGACCACAATGTCGCAAACCCACCACTATGTAAAGAGTTTTTTTTAGAATATCATAATTACCTAGTATAACACCTAGTGATAAATCAATTGTTCTTAGCACTTCATGTGATGTTTGCAAATGTTTTTACTAGTTTCAAACTTTAAATGGACTTTAATATTAGCCTTTCTTCAAAGTATGCGCAGAGAAATTCAAGCACTGCTAAATGTGGACAATATTCTGTGAGTATAAGAATAAATTACAAAAAGAAGTCTTTATCAAGCTTTTTGTTCCGGACTCTCACTTAGGCTGAGTCAAAGTGTATGGTTTATTGTTCATGTTTATTTATTTATTTATAGTTTATTTATTTGCTTATATTTTAATTATTCATTTGTATTTATATTTATTTATTTATTTATATTTCCTTTTTCCATCTGTTTATTTTTCTTATTTTTTTATTTGCCTTTCCCTTTATGCTTTAATTTATCTATAATGCTTCAATCTTTATCACTATGCTTTTATTTTATTTCAATGTTTTTTGGCGCTGCTTTTAGCTTCTTTTGTGTAGGGAAGTTCTGTTTGAATAGCGAATCTTTTGATAGCTATTTAAATTCTTTTTTTTTAATTGTAATTGTAAGCTTTTCTCCGGTGTTACGCTACTTTCGGCACACACCTAATCATCATCAGAATAGGGAAGCAAGATATGCTAAATCACAACTTAAAAGTCAGCTTAATCTTTGCCAGTGGGATTATCTAGGGTCCGGTACTAACATACGCTTGCCGTGTATGGGTAGGTACGTAGATAGGGTTTATTGGAACAAGAGCCATTTCTGGTTATACTGCGCCAGTCATATGGTTTAAATTAAGACTACATTAATATGAGCCCAACCCATGAATTATAAATTAATACGAATTGAGGAAATTGCAAGAAATCTAAGAGGTGTAACAATCAGCTAATAAAATTTTAAAATTTCTGAATCACAGAAAAAAATAAATTTGTAACCAATTAAAATTGCGAGTTAATGATACAATTCCATAATGAAGACATTAAATAGCTGAAAAGCAGCTAGATGCAAGCAAAAAGAGTAATCGCTTTTAAAAATGTAAAAATATTTGGGTGGTATTTCTCACCCACCAAGTCAGTTAGACTTACGGATGATTCATAAAAAAGGTTGACACGATGGAAATGGTACATAGGGCATTCAATTAAAATGTGCTTAATACTTAGATCAACGTGACATGTCTGGCACATTGGCGCCCTTTCGCCAAACATCAAATGTTTGGGAGTAGAGCGCGTATGCCCTATACGGAGGCGTGTTAGCTTGGCGACTATGGCACGTATATTGAGAGGTGACCACATTGCAATGGTCGGCATGACAGAGTGCAATTTATTGTAGGTTAATAAATCCCAAGTTCCTTATTAAGTGAACAAAAGACGACTCGCCAACGATGTCTTGACATCATAGTATGGGAGTTCTTAGTTTAGGAAAGAGGATGCAGATTGTGCTAAAGAATCCACCAACTCATTTTCACAGATACCAACATGGCGTGGCAATCAGCAAAAAATGACATTAAAACCTTCTCAGAAGACTCAAATTACACAGCATTCTATTAGCAATTGGATGCATCTTATTCTGGTAGTGAGCGTTTTGTATGGGATTATGCAGCGGAAACCAATCTGCTAATTTTACAATAGTGGCACAATCAAGTCTTAAGATTAATGTGTAATGATAGGCGATTCATTAGGACTATTGATATCTGCAACGCAACAAAAGTTTAATACCTTCAACGAAACAATTAAAGATTCAAGTAAAGTTTTTAACAGCATGGACAATAATGATAACGATGCAATAGCCGAAATCAGCAAATATACCCCCAATTTTAAAATTAAAAGGTCAAGAAATGTACTTCCACTTTAGTAAACTAAGTCAATAGCTCCGCAGAGTTCTCATGTCTCGCCAACGCCCACCACCTATACCAAGAAATCTCATTCGCCCATAATAGACAATAGCCTAGCCTCAAACAGCAAAACTGTCTGCACTCTCTCGGGCTCTTCAAGATATCAAGGATTGGTTCCACCCCCTCACCATCCCCGACCGAAGGATTGATCCCCATTGGCTGACGACTCACTCTCCGACACTCAGGCCACTGATCCGGACCAGAGACAAGACAGCAATCACTGTCAGTTGCCACTTCAGTTTAGGTTCATAGCCACCGCCAAGACTGTATGCACCAGTGTGGCGGTGGTATTGGCGAGAATTGTGCCAATGTGTAGATTGAATTTCGCCAAGGATCAAACCTGCGATGTTTGAGTTTGAAGTCGCGTCACTTATCCATTCGACAAAAACGAAGGTTTGTGTCTAGTGGCTGTTACTGGCTTATTAAGTTATCACCACACCATTACTATGGAGATAGCCTTGCTCAACAAGGCAGGTGCTCCGGTTAAACCCCTTCAGTGGGCTTATCTATCACAAGAGCCACAAAAAACAATCACAAGTTTTCCTCACCATTTGGTACAAATGTAGTCAAGGGAGTATCAAAACACCCTTCTGGTGGAACGCATGCACCTTCATCTCTCTTGTACAATCCTTCCTTGCAGTAGCATCCGCTTCGACAAGGCATCCTGCAAGCGATCTTCACTTCGCTCGTCAAAGCAAAGCAGGTCTGCTGACAGCCGGGAATGCAGTCATAGAACTGCTCGTCTATTCCACATTGGCTTGGTGAAAGAATGACTAAAATGTAAGCACTTTTTAATTCACGAGTTGGCTGAACGACAATGTAAAGAAATCTATTGCTAATGGGATTTTTTCTCTGTTGCAAGATACATGGGATATGCAGATTGCAGTTAAACCGATTGTAGTTGAAAACTGGTCAGATTATTGCTTACACCTACGGGAGGTTTACAAGAATAGTACAATTATAAAAAAAAAATTCGAATCTCAACCACAGCTCAACCACACAAACCTCGTAGCTTCGCAAACACATTGAACATAAGGGCTGTGTGGATAGTAGGAACATGACATACAAACAAGCAACCTTTCCTAACTTCATCAACTTATTATATATATATATATATATATAATATACACTGAAGTGACAAAAGTCATGGGATGTCTATTAATATCGTGTTGGTCCTCCTTTTGCCCGGCGAAGTGCAACAACTCGACGTGTCATAGAGTTCACAAGTCGTTGGAAGTCCTCTGCAGGAATATTGAGCCATGCTGTCTGTATAGACGTTCATAATTGTGAAAGTGTGGATGATGCAGGAGTTTGGCCACGAACAGACCTTTCGATGATGTCCCATAAATGCTCGATGGGATTCATATCGGGCGATCTAGGTGGCCAGATCATGCGCTGGAATTGTCCGGAACGTTCTTCAAACCAATTGCGAACAGTTCTGGCCCGGTGACATGGCGCATTGTCATCCATAAAAATCCCATCGTTGTGTGGGTACGTGAAGTTCATGAATGGCTGCAAGTGATCTGCAAGCAGCTGAACATAACCATTTCCAGTCAATGATCGGTTCAGTTGCACCAGAGGACCGAGTCCATGCCATGTAAAAACAGCCCACACCATTATGCAGCCACCAACAGCTTGAACAGTGCCTTGCTGACAGTTTGGGTCCATGGCTTCGTGGGGTCTGCGCCACATTCGAACTCTACCATCAGCTCGTAACAACTGAAATCGTGATTCATCTGACCACGCCACGGTTTTCCACTGGTATTGGGACCAGTCGATATGCTCACGAGCCCAGGAGAGTCGTTGCAGGCGATGTCGTGCTGTCAGTAAAGGCACTCGAGTCGGTCTTCTGCTGTCATAGCCCAAGGAAGACAAATTTCGCCGCACAGTCCTATCGGACACGTTCCTCGTACGTCCCACATTGATTCCTGCAGTTATTTGACGAAGTGTTGCGTGTCTATTAACATTGACCATTCTACATAGACGTCGGCGGTCTCGGTCGTTAAGTGCAGGTGGTCGCCCACTGCGCTGTCCATGATGGGATGTGATGCCTGCAATTTCATACTCTCGGCACACTCTTGATACTGTGGATCTCGGAATGTTGAATTCACTAACGATATCCGCAATGGAATGACCCCTGCGTCTAGCTCCAACTAACATTCCACGTTCAAAGTCTGTTAATTCTCGTCGTGCCGCCATAAATCTCGAAAAACTTGTTCACATGAATAACTTGACCACAAATGAAAGCTCTGGAAAACGAACTGCGCATTTATACTTTTTCGCTGCGATACTACTGCCATCTGTATATTTGCATATTGCTATCCCATGACCTTTGTCACTTCAGTGTATATATATATATATATATATATATATATGGAAACAGGTAGCAGATTCGAAGATATTGAAGAAGACTTTTCTTTTTTAATTTCAATTTATTCTTCCTCCGGAGACAAGCAGCATATTTACAAGCAGCGCGGGCGGCAGATGTGACGGAAAAGGACATAAATTAAATTTCCTTCGTTTTATATAACATGTTAGGGAAATTATTGTTTATACATCCGATAATATATTTTTAAGATTCTCATAGGGATTTCTGACACATGTCGATTACATAATAAGAGAAATACAAGGACCTTTTTTTAAAAGTAATTGCTAAGTCAGCAAATTTTATCGTTCTCTCTCACCATGAGAACCTCTAACTAGAGAACTTTACAAAGCATTTCTTGAATGAATTAAGTAGAAAAATGGAATCGGATCAGGAAATAGGAGAATATTTTAGAAGGAAGTTACTATAAGCTAAATTAAGATAACCCTTTAGAAATTAATTTGGATTTAAATTAGGTCTTAAAAATATCATTACACACACACACACACACACACACACACACACACACACACAAACACACACACACATATATATATATATATATATAATGACTAACATACATAAACATTGACAAGTCGTGACAAATGATAAGATTTTATATCCGAGTTTTATAAAACAAGATTTTAATCCATACCACACGTTTGGCGCAGCATAATCAAGAACGGCTTTTGCTCCATAAAACCCCACTAAATTAAATCAAGTTTTAGTTTCAGTTACATTAGCGTCCAGATTTGAAGCAGCACGAGGGGTATTTGGAGACGGGCCTCGTCATTTTGAACCGCGGGCATATGACGGGGACGAAACCTAAGCTGCCATCCCCCCTCTCCATACTACATCACACTAACGGGAGGACGCTTTGCCTGACAGATTTAACGTGCAAGAGACCCTCTTACACGACGGTTCTTCGGTGGAATCGAGTCTCGAACCCGAAACCCTCGGATTCTGGAGCCGAGACCTTACCACCAGGCCACCGCGGCCCTCTAAATCAAATCAAATGGAAGAGTAAAAGTAAGAATACTTACTTGTCGGAGGGGAGGGTGTAGTGCTGCACTGTTCTGGCTTGACACATGTCACGCCATCGTCTGCTAAGTACAGACCTTCCTTGCAGAAGCAACCGCCGATGCACAGTTGATTGCAGAATATTTTCTCCTTCCTCCTATAGGCCGTGCACGTTCTCTGGCAACTGGGAATGCATTCGTAGTATTGTTTATCGGCTTCACATGTGTTTGCTGGGGGCGTGGCTGAGACAAAGAAAAAAAATACATGTGAACAAAAAAAAAAAACTGGACATCACATAACCCTACTTCTTCTTCATGTATACAGCCGACGAGCTCGCCACCACTGAACGTAGCAATATCGGCAGGATTGGTTGGGGTCGACTGCTGAAGAAGTAGTGTCCAACACACATAACCATTCTATGTTTCAAAGTAAAAAAGCAATCTAATCTAGTCATAAAATCCTAGCACTAATTCATGTCATATGAACTAAACATAAATTATTTTTAGACGGCGATGAACATTTTCCAAAATATTTTAGGAAGTACATCTGCGGAGAAATTATCTTGTTTAAGAGGAGTCGTTTCTAACTAACTGGAGCTTTTTTTTTTTTTTTCCAAAGTCAGTAAATTTTTGTGTAGTTTGATCTATATAAATAAAAATGAATGTCTGCATGTCTCTTTTGAGCAGCCGTACCGCTCATCCGATTGCGATGAAACTTTGAATTCCTATTATTTGCACTTATTTGTTTCTGCTGAAAGGGAAAAACAAAAAAAAAATATTGTCAACCCTAAGGCCTTGAATAATAAAGTTTAAGAAATTGAATTAATATTATCCGTCTCCGTAACAATTCTAATTCGTTTTTGCAGCAATCAGCTAGATGAAGCCTTGAATTCATTGCTGTTCTAATACAGTTCTGAGACTGATGATTAAAATGTAATGAGAATGGGATTTCCGGGAACAAAGGTCGTTATCCCCCAATGCCAAAATTCTGTGAATGAAGCATTCTGAAATTTGTGCAATGGTTTCCTGAATTTTGTACAGTGGTTTGTATAAAATTGTTCGTAATCTGAAATTTGTGCAATGGTTTGCCGAATTTTGTACAAAATCTATTTGTAATCTGAAATTTGTACAATGGTTTGCTGAATTTTGTACAGTGGTTTGTACAAAATCTGTTCGTATTCTGAAATTTGTGCAATGGTTTTCTGAATTTTGTACAGTGGTTTGTACAAAATCTGTTTGTAATCTGAAATTTTTACAATGGTTACCTGAATTTTGTACAATGTTTTACTGAATTTCGTACAGTGGTTTGTGCAAAAACTGTTTGTAATCTGAAATTCGCACAATGGTTTGCTTACAGATCAATTTTTCACAATAAGCAATAAGTGTGAATTCTGTACCACGTACGTTGGTGTGATATGTGTGTGTGTGTTTATGTTGGGAGTTCCAAACACACTGATTATTATGCAAGTTTGCGTTATCCATTTAACAATTTGCCAAAATAAACTCAGTGTTATCAATAGTACTAGATACTCACGATTAGGGATGGGGCACTGCTTAGCGGGTATGCACCGGCCGCTGGAGCCGTCGAAATCTCTGTAGTATCCCTTCTTGCAATCACATCCTGGGTTGCACACCAGGAAGTTGCATTTGCCTCTGGTCTGGCAATCGTTGCAGGGATTCGCACAATCGCTGTACTCTTCGTTCTGAGGGCATTTTTCTAAATCAAAATGTTTAGTTCTATAATTCATTTGAACAGAGCTGTGGCTGAACTAAATTTTAAGAATTTTTGCATTACATCATTCGAAAAGTTAAAGTCAAACATAGGATTAGTTTGGTTTTGACATAGTATTTGTTTTCTATGACCAAACCATCTATGTTATTAGATGACACCTTATCTACTACAGTTAATAGATAGCAAAGAAGGGGACATCTCATTAAAAAGATGGTCCTGATATCAGGCGAGGTCTTAGTTTAGTTTAGTTATTTAATCGTCCCGTTTTGAAACAACACTAGGGCTATTTTGGGACTGACCTTGTCATTTTGAAGCACAGTGAGATGATGAGGACAGCACCTGAGCTGGCACCCCCCTATCCACACCTCACCAGTGGGTGGACGTTTGGCCTGATTGATTTAACGTGCAAGAGAGCCCCTTATATGGCGGTTCTGCGGTGGAATCGAGTCTCGAACCTGCAGCCATCCGGTTCCGAAGACGGGACCTTACCACCAGGCCACCGCAGCCCGTCAAACATTGGAAGTAGAGACGTAATCCTCATTAGAAATATTTATATACATAATGCAAATGTGTCGTCATTCAAATTGCTTACATCAATTTCTAAAACCATTGAATATCATTATACAGAATAAAGAAGGGTACACTTTTCAGATGCCACAATAAAGTAATAGTCAAAGGAACGAACCGCCTTAGCTAGTTGAAATGTGGACTGACTCTAAAAGTTTATGTCTCGCCCTTGACAGAAGTAACATAGACAATAGAACGCAGTGCACTGGAGAAGGGATTTTGTGTTCTTCCATTTAGCAAAGCGGAATCCGCAACTATTGAGCAACATCTCTTTCGATCACAATTTTGTCGCCAAATCAACTGCTACTATAGCAAATATTAATATCCCTGTCAGTGACTTGAAAAAACACATAACTTTGCTCTATCTCTCGAAATGGCAGATGCAGTGGGATCTGTTAACAGGAAACAAACTTCATAATGTTGAACTTGGCCATGTCTTTCAAATAGAAAAGCAGATACTATCTTAACCCGTTTGCGCCTTGGTAACACTAGATTCGCCCATTGCCATCTACTTTTTGGAGAAGAGGCACCAACA
>JAPMOQ010001638.1:408247-422980 GCA_026543055.1 Argiope trifasciata
GTAGGTCTCTTATGCGCGGCCGTACCGCTCATCCGATTGCGATGAAATACCAAACACTTATTACTTGAACTTGCGGGATAGTTATAGGCATAGCAAAATTATGCAATCTACATAAAAAAAGTGAATGTTTGTCTGTAGGTCTCTTATGCGCGGCCGTACCGCTCATCCGATTGCGATAAAAATTTAACTATTTATTACTTGCACTTTATATGTACGGACTGAATCTAAAAAAATCCATTTTTTTCACATAACCAGTGGTATGCTGGATGCTTACAATTCGGACAGTCAAGAAATTTATTTGTTTCTGCTGAAGACGGAAAAACAAAAATATTGCAAACCCTAAAGCTAATAATAATATAAAAAAGGATAGAATTAATATTATTTAGGTTTCTCCCCTTATATATCACTCCATTTCAATGAATGTATTCATTTCCGACACGGAAATAAATGCTATCATTTCTACAATTCCTAATTAGGCAGCTATTTTAAATTTCAAGCGATATTTCCAAAGTTATCTCCTTTGCGGCAGCAACTCACCGGGTACCAGCTAGTCTATACATAAAAAGGAATATCTGTTTGTTCGTATTTTATATACTGTCGCACCGTTCATCCTATTTCTATAAAATATTACCAAATTATGGATTGATTGTACCTAATATTATTTTTTTCTGCGGCAGCAACGCACCGGGTATCAGTTAGTTTTTAATTTAAAAAAATAAAGTCTTCAGTATAGAAAATTGTTATACTTGGTACACACAGGGATAATAATTCAGTTCAGTAATAATGAGGAAAATACTCATCATTTATACCCTTTCTGTAAGTTGTGATAACAAGTTTTCTACCTGAGTTACTGCATCCTTTATTTTTTTACGATGCGGAAAATCTACGGTGCAATTCCTACTCTGTGATTCCAAACAGCAGACAATTTATCAGATTGGTTTAGTTCTAATCTTTATAGTTTCGTATCACAAGAAGTAGAAAGGGTGGAGAACCTCACCTGTACACGAACAGCTTGGGCATGGCTTGGTGGAATAGTCTATGTTGCAGCCTGCACCACACTTCGGTGGGGAGCATTGTACGATGGGGGTGCCTAGATGGAAAAGACAGTGTTTGCATCAAAAGAACTCCAAATTGCAAAAGCACCATTTTAAAATATCGTGCTGGATGTGCTTTAGAAATGCTCATTTGAATACAATATTAAAACAATGCGTGTTTCAATAAAATAGTTATCAGGTATCAAAATATCTCCTAAGTACAAATGCACAATTTTATAAGATCGTGTTGGGAGTGCTTTTGAGGTGCTTATTTTAATTCAATATTAAAACAGTGTGTGTTTCAATATAATAGTTATCGGGCATCAAATATTAAATAAGGATAGAATTTAGTTGTTAGCAATTAGATTATAGGCAAATAAGTTTTGTTTTCTATATTACTCCATATCGTTTTGCACAGCGCAATCAACTTTTCAACAGATGTTTAGGGCCGCGGTATCCTGGTTGGTAGAGCGTCCGTCTCGTAACCGAAAGGTAGCACGTTCTGTCCTCGTTTCAGCCAAAGATCACCGTGTTGGTTAAAGGCAATCGGAGCACGTTGACTGCAAACTCCTCCAAGTTCCCATAACAAATTATACCTCTGGGGGTAGTGAATCAAGGATGAGTCGGTCTCTGATTCGGATCTCCATTCTGATTTGCGTATGGAGGAATGAGTTCGACCGTCCCCTGGAAAGGGTTGAGTCGTGTGTGTTCGGGCAACGTCGTCCTTACATCTTAACGGTGCCCGTTCCCAACGAAAGGCGCACACTTCTGCCTTCATTAGAAAGAGCTCTGCTCATTCGGGCTTGGTAGGACCTAGGGGCAATAGACCCACCAACAACACAAATGCCTTATTCAACCATTCAGAATAGCCGTGTTGGATTATTTGATGAGTTAATAATTTGTTATTTGCATTTTCGGACCATATAAAAGCAGATGCACATAAAAAACCACTCACCCACACACGAGCAGCTAGGGCAAGGTTTGGTGGAGTAGTCCATGTAGCAGCCAGATCCGCATTTTGGTGGAGAGCACTGTATTTGGGGAGGACCTGAAAGATAAGTTTCATTTACTTTGGTATAAATAATTTCTAAAAAATAAATGCCAGACATACTGGAACATACTTATTCAATATTCTGTCAATTTTATATATTTTATTTTTAATATTGCCACAATGAAACGAAACATTGTCTAGTCTACGTAGCTGAATGGTTATGACGCTGGACTCATAGTCAGAAGATCATGTGTTCGAATCCCAGTAGACCTAAAGTTTGTTTGAGTACTTTTCCTTGATTTCGTATTATAGAAGATTCTGGACCTTTCTCTCATTGACCAGAGAAGTGCTCTGGACTTTTCTAACTGGGTTTTAATTTAGTTAATGTAACTAAACTAAAACTAAATCCCAGTAGACTTAAAATTTTGTCTAAGCATTTTTCCTTGATTTCGTGTTCCAGAAGATAATGGACCTTTCTCTCATTAACCAGATAAGTGCTCCGGACTTTTCTTACTGTCTCCAAAAAGGTAATCTAGAACTTTCCCTACTTGTATAAAAGCTGAAGATCTATCAATCTCAGTGTTCAGAGTGGAGCTAATAAACTGATTTAACTCTACTTCCTGTGTTTTCTTGAGTTCTATCGAAGTGACAATATTATTGGGTAATATTTTTATATTTTTGTCATCTGACAAAACTTTCAAAGGCAGCGTTACCACTTCTGGACGCTTACTCAATTAATTTACCATTTAAATTTGACTTTTGCATTCCACGGCAGTTTTCAATATTTATTAGATAGAATTGCTTTTGAAAGTGAACAGCATTTGCATTTGAAAATTCTGTAACTCTCAATTAAGCAATCTCATCATATTACTTTTACTCGTTGAGAATTGGTATTTTATTCCTACTTCTACAAATAACAATATTCCTTCCTTTTCTAGGAATAATGTGCAAAATATACATATTGGGAACATGTATTTCCAACATTTTACACATGGACTTTCACATACCTTTAAAGATTGAATGAAAAATTCAGCACAAACCATCAGTTAATCTTTTAAAAAACTGATTGCGATTGATTCATATTTTTGTCTCCATTAGTTATGTATAGTATTCCATTATATCAGTTTTACTAAAAATCCACAATTCTTTTAGAATTCGGGAATCTATATCAATAAAAATGAATGTTTGTCTTATGTCACTAATGCCTCCCTAAACCATTCATCTAATTGCAATGAAACTTGGTCAGCTTACTTACACCTAAGGGAGGGTTATAGGGATAGTGAGATTATCTAAAATTGAAAAAGAAATTGAATCTCAACCGCATCTATTTACCAAGGATTGATCTCCAAATAGTTCGCCAAGGAGAATAGATTCTGAAGAAATAAATCCAAGTTAAAGGTTAATATTTTGTAATTTTTTGGGCACTACACACCAAACCATATGATCTAGATCTCTCATACTTGGTATTTACATATTTTGGAAGATGAAAAAGTATACCATGACGGAGTTATTTCTGAAATTTTAATTATTTAAAAATTAAGCCATCATTTGGAAATTTTCTGTGATAATTTCAGAAAATATTGC
This sequence comes from Argiope trifasciata, assembly GCA_026543055.1. Lineage (NCBI taxonomy): Eukaryota > Metazoa > Arthropoda > Arachnida > Araneae > Araneidae > Argiope > Argiope trifasciata. The sequence continues at coordinate 411,857 of JAPMOQ010001638.1, forward strand.
AGCACAAAACTGTTTTACAAATCCTCTTAAAAATGACTTTTTTTCATTCATAACAATGTTTTAACCTATAAATTAAATTCCTATTTTTAATTATTTTTTAAAAAAATAATGTAACTGTATTTTTTAACAATTAATTCCTTACGAAATAAAAGTAGTCACTTTATTAAAATCTCAAATGGAAGGATTAAATTAACTCTTATTGCAAATTAAACCGTGATGTTCAGCACATGTTCAAATAGAAACGTAATGTTGTGGAATAGATATAAGATGCGATATCTTCCACATAACACCGCAACCAGCTGATTACAAATAAGAGATATGTACATATAGTACAATGAACAAAGAATCGTAAGGCTTCTATAATAATACGAGCTATGTTACTATCGGAGTTTGAAGTTTCAATATATTTGGCTGATAAGTTATAAAGAGCGCAAGGTACACAAGTATTTAATTGAAAATTTTAGAACTCATTACTCATGGCGAAGGCTAGTAATGTATAATTTTAATGAGAATATGTCCTTACTTTGTTGGCACTCTGTTGGCCTGACGCACACTCCCTGGTCATTTTTGACAAATCCTTGTTTGCAAAAGCAGCCCGGCACGCACTGCTGGGTGCAGATCTGCCTCCTTCCTCGGTTGGCGCAGGTGGGTGGGCAGGCACTTCCGCACGCACGATATTCCGCGTTCGCACCGCACTCATCTGCAAGGACGGGCAATTTCATGTCAGTCCTTTCATATGTATGCGCAAATTCAGTAAATGAGCGTTCTGTTGAAACATTCGATCAGTATTCATCAGTCTAAATAGCAAATGGCGGGTAAATGTATGTAAGAATGGATGGGAGAAAATGCCCATTCAGTCTCATTTAGGTCAGTGTGTAAGGTAATTGATTAAAGAGAAGAAGCTTTTAAGGTATCCGGCTACGTTCGAGGTAGAATATTTGAAATATTGGATTTTTTTAAAACTATTTAGGATTTTTAGATGTAATGACAACTAGCCGCCTTTGGCAACCAGCTGGTTTGCCATGAATACTACGTTGGATGCAATACAATCAACAATAAATTCAGTCTATTGCAAATAAAGAAGATTTATTGAATTAATGATTTAGAAATTGCAAACAATCATAGAATTCTTTGCCTTGCATTAATTTTTTTTAGAAAATAAAACATTTTATATTTATTTTATTGTATCCAATCATGTGCTATTTTGCAATAATAGGTTTTTTTTTTTTTAATTTGAACTTCTGTCATTGTTGAATTAATTATTTAGACATTGCAAACGATTATAGAATCATTTGCTTTGCATTTATTTTTTTAGAAAATATCACATTTTATATTTCTTTTATTGTATCCAATCACATGCTAAAAGGCTAAAAGTTGCATTTCTTTAGATTTAATTTGTGATGATAGTTGTTGTTTTTTTATTTGAACTTCCGTCAATAGGATGGCAACACCCTGATTACTTTAAAAATTCGTTAAAAATAAAAGCTTAAATTATGCATTAAAACACTGATACCATTAAAAAGCTAATTTTTGTATCTTTAAATTGATGTAAAAATCATGTTTGTGCTACAATAATTTCGGAAGTTATAGTGGAAAAACGTCGAAATTTCGCTTAATTTTTAATTAATTCAAATTCTAATTAAAAACTCTAAAATATGGCTCCGAGGTGCATATTCCCAACCCTCAAGGTATACATGTACCAAATTTGGTAGCTGTAGGTCCAACGGTCTGGCCTGTAGAGCGCCAACACACACACACATTGTGCTTTATTATAAGTATAGATTATAAACAATGTGATTACTTTCTGGTATAAATAACAGGATGTTACTTAGAACAGATTAGCACGAATTTAAAATTTCGGAGTCGTACTCATCATCTCAGCGATTCAAATGCAATAGTTGATGAATGGTCTCTTATTTTCTGGTATAAATAATAGGATATTACTTATTCCAAGTGTTAAAAGGACCAGTTGATATAAGTAATAGAATATATTCCACTTATTCCAAATGTTATTTAAACCCTGGTTACCACGAAAATAAAATTTCGGAGTCGTACTCTTCATCTCACCGATTCAAAAGCAACGGTTGTTGGAAGGTCTCTTACTTTCTGTCGGAGAGTTGGGTGCCGTGCATTGAGAGGCCGGGACGCACCTTCCGTCTTCAGTCTTGTAGAGGCCTTTTCTGCAGAAACAGCCCTTACGACAGGCCATTTTGCAGAACAGATGGCTCTTCGTCAAGTAGGCGGAGCATGTCCCGCTGCAAAGGGGCATGCACTCGTACAGCTCTTCGTCCGGCCCACAGTTACTTGGTGATGGTGAATCTGGAACCAGAAATTCCTCAGTCTCGGATTCCGGTTATACTTCATTACGCTTTCCTATATTCTTTGCAAAACCCCAACGCTTTTATTCTTTTAAGGTAAATATATGGTTATGCTCCACAAGAAAAAGATGATTTCCATCATTCAAATGCTTTTAAAAAGCTCATCTAAGACTTTATAGCAAATTTGATTCTAATTTATTAATTCCCTCTTAGCTTTCAGCTTCATTTTTATTCACTTCTCTTTTATTCATTAGCTATAAAACTATTAAAATTGAAAGGATCAAACATTCACAACTTCGATTTTTGTTCATCTCGTTCAAGATTATATTCTGTAATTTGTGTGCAAAGAAAAATAGGATTAGTACATTACAATTTTATGAGGGATGTTCACTTTTTTTGTTGAATTTCTCTAAAATTTATAAAATTTTCCTATTTCTCAAAATCTATTATATTTTCAAATAGTTTTGTTGTATTTATAGTATATTGTATTATAATCGACAATACATCTAAAAAACATAATTTTGAACAGTTTTTTTAAAAATACAATCTTTAGGAATTATTCCTACGAACGTAGTCGGATACCTTAATGAAAGTTCAATGACTTAAAAAAAGAAATTTCTTATATTGTCTTATTATCACAATTGGCGATAAGTAACAGATTTTGGATTCAACTATCGAAATAATACGTTCAAACTCCATACTTCATTGCCGTTGCTCTATCATACTACGCTACATAAAACTCGGCATATTTTGTAGTATAAATGAAAGTCGAATGGAGTTCACAATAACAATATTTCTGGCCGTTTTGTAAGCCTACAAACTACAATAAAGTACATTTCGAGAAAGATGTTTAGTCCCCAAATGGGCCATATATTCCACCAATCATCTATGTTAGTAGAATAGATTATTAGATTGCTTAATAATCTAATACACGCAGTTTGCGATCATGCGAAGTAAATACAGTGGAAAAGACTCACTTGAACAAGAGCAAGTCGGGCAAGGCTTGGTGGAATGATCTAAGCTGCAGCCATCACGGCACTTCGGTAAAGGACATTGATTTGTTGGGATATCTATAAAAGAGAAGAATATATCCTGCAAAAGACTTTTTTATGACATTCGCAATTTTATCAGATCACACTGAGTGCTAGCTTTGAGTGAGAAGTTGTTTTAGCTGTTTGTTCAGTTTATTTATACACCATATGAGCAGCAGTTATCTGAAATCAATGGTTTGTATATATCTCAGTATAATAACTGTAGAACAATAAATATTGTAATTAGGATTTCTGTCGATCCTGTATGTTGATAGTAATTGCAAAGTTCATTTTCTAAGTTTAACATGGCAAAGCTTGCACAGCACCATCAACTTTTCAATAAAAATCCTACTCCCCATTTAAAAGAGAGGACGTTATATTATGAAATGAGATTGCATTAAAACTTCTTTCCTGTTGTCCTAAACTCCTCCCATCTTGAAACTTTGAAATCCGACAGCAGCGCCACCTTTCTTAAGTTGATACCGAGACCTGCCAGTGAAAGCATCAACAGATGGTTTTCGGGTGAAATATAAGCTTCATTGTGGGAAGCTTTTGGTTTTAAATGTTTGTTTTGTATGCGTGACGTGATAATAAATGTTTCATCCAAGATTTGTGGGAAAGTGAAATGATTGCTCAACTATAGCAGTGATCCTGGAAGATAAGATAAGGCTTATAACTAGAATTTGATGTATTTTTGCTTCATTTTTTGCTGATAAAAAGATGCCCATAATAAAGATGAACTGTGGGAGAAAACTTACCAGTACAAGAGCAACTCGGACAAGGCTTGGTGGAATAGTCTATTTTGCAGCCCACATCACATTTCGGCATAGAACATTGTATCGTTGGAATATCTGAAAGAAAAGATTGCATTTGTAACAAAATAGGTTAATTATTATTTCAAAATCAGTTATGCACAAATTTTACAAGATCATGCAAAATGCACAACTTTCTTTTTTGGCTAACTCATATGTTTATATTAATTAAGTGTTGTTTTTAATAATGGAAACAAACGTTGTGCTGATTTTGTACATTCTCAGTAATAAGAACTCAGTGATCCTTCCCATATTGGTTAAAAATATCAAGCCTTCAATAAAAATCTTACTCTGATAGTCTTATGAAATCAGTATGTTTTAAACAATCTTGTTTTCATGACCATATTTCCATTCAAGTATTAAATTTAGACGAAACTCTTTCGGTCAAAATTTTAAAAGATTGGCCATGAGCTAGCAAAAGGAAGAACAAATATTAGCTAAGATTAAATGCTTGTTGCACAACATCCTAATGTCTTTTTTTAGGGGGGATTGGTCTTTCTTGAGACTTTAGAAAAAGAAAGCTTCTAACAGATCACACAATTCCGTATAAAATTAAAGCTTTTAAGACTACTTTTTTATCCCGTAGTCCATTATGGAATGCTAAATTTTATTATTTCCTTTAGTTGTTGCATAAATACAATTCACAGATTGACTCCTCGTGAAATCAAACAATCGTGAGTCGAGCCTTTTGTCGTTGATATTAACCAATAATCCACATTATAGACAACCTATGTCTTCAAGTCATTTCACCAAGGCAACAATCTTCACTATCATGTAAATTATTGCGTAATCTAGAAAAGAAGCAATAATTTAATATTTTTTACAAGCTATTAGGGAACGACTGTTGGAAGATAATTTTTCAATAACGAAAATAAGTTGCCCAAGCGCTATGCATTTAAATGCCTGCTTTTAACATTACCATCACTTTAAATGTATATGTCCCAGACAACGACAATAAGACAACGATTGTTAAATGTAGATACTTATGCATTTGAATTATAATAGTGTACGTTTACCAGAAAGATATTCGAATTTCTCATCCCCCAAACCCATTTCAATCCAAGCGGTTGCAGTTACCATTAAAAATTTGCTACGGTAATAAACTGGGCGAAGTAAAAGTATTTGCTGAATACTTTTATTTTGCCACATTCAAGATTAGTATATTGCCGTCATTTTCTCTAACAGGTTGGTTGCTGTGCTGCTGGAGGGGTGGACAACCATAGTACAGTCGGTCACAAAATAAGTTGATCACCGGTACCCAATACGATTTTTACAAGATTGCTAAATCGATTAAATTGTTGATTAACGATTATATTGTATCGATTATACTATCGATTTAAAAATCAATTTTGGGTAATTGATATAAAATAATCGATTATATAGTACACAAACACTAATCAATAAAGTAAGCGATAAAGTAACTATCGATTACCCAAAATTGATTTTTAAATCAATATAAAATAATCGATATTGTATAATCGATTATTTTATATCGATTCCCCAACATTTATTTTTGAATCGATAAAAATAATTAGTACTACATAGTCGATTATTTTATACCCATTGTCCAACATTGATTTTAAAATCGATATTATAATCGATACAATTTAATCGATAATCGCTTCTTTAGAAATCTTGTAAAAATCGGGTAGGGTACCGGTGCTCAGCTTATTTTGTGACCGACTGTAGCACACCAATATTGTACAATATTGTTTGACATTGATCTTTATTCGCAATATTGAGAAATATTGTTTAATATCGCACAATATTGTGCGGCAGGTTGTGCTTGATAAATGAGAAAAAAACATTAACATGACGTCTTTAAAATTACTAAGATTACACAAAAAAATTAATGTTATACCATATAGAAATCTGTTGTGCAAAAGAATGTTTTAATCTTCTTTTCCCTACTCACATTACTGTCGCAAATGAGTTGGAAATGCTAGTACTTTAATATTTACATTTTCATATCCTAAAAATATACACACTTTTGAACAAAACTCACCTGTACACGAGCAACTTGGGCAGGGCTTGGTGGAATAGTCTATGCTGCAGCCGGCACCACACTTCGGCATAGAGCATTGGATTGTTGGTGTATCTATTAGAAAATAAAGCGTTTATCAGAAAATATTTCCATGTAGCAAATGCACAATTTTGTAATTATGTTGGCCAGAATTATTAAATTGGCAAAAACGGGAATTCTCTAGGACATCCATATAATTAGGTAGCTCGAATTCTCAAGATTTTTTTTGGAAAATATTTTGAAAATTATTTTCTTTTGATTATAAAATCTGTGAATAAAACTTGTATCATTAAAATTAAAATTAAATTTTGGAAAATAATTCAAGCAATATTTCTAAATACCATTAGCAATTCTATGTTATTTTATATCTCAAAAAAAGGTAATTTCTTATAATTTAAAAACGTCGATCTTATTATTTAAAAATATTTAGAGGTATGTTTACGAAAGTTCTGCGTATTTTCCTTAAAATTATTTTTCAATTTCAATTGCATATATTTTTACACTCGAAATACTAAAATCATATTCTAAGAAAGTGATCTTGAATCAAGCATTTCATCATTAACTTTCACCAGTTTGATGTTTGAATTTGCCTGTAAAAAAATAAATTTAAACACACAAAAAAATTATTTCTGTAGGTTTAGAGATGTAATAAAGCTCCGTTATTTGAGTTTCTTAGTACGCTTTATCCGGCTTTTTAGAGTTGGGCAACTTTTTTTTTTGGTTCATTCATTCAAAAGAATGAGTGAAACATTCTACATCGCAGCATTTATCAAACTGAACATTAAAATATTTCTTTTTATAATAAATTTTAAATGATACACTTTTTTTAATCAGGAAAATACTTTATAGTAAACCAGTAGATTTTATAGAAAAAGGAAACTTTCCCAAATTACTGTGCCTCATTTCTCATGTTATCAATGTTTCAATAAGGAAGCTTTTGGGTACGGTTTACAACTATTGAACTATTGAATGGAATATATGGAGATCTCAGAGTGAAGGAAGGACCTGAAGTTTGTCAATAATAATTGAAGTACAGTCCTGATGGTACCAGATCATCTCAAAACCCTGAATGATAGGATATCAAAGATGGACAGTTTCATTCCAATTGTTTGAGAGTGTGTAGATGGAGGGAAAGAGAGCTATTTGCTACCCCGAAACGAGTGTTAGTTTGACTGATCGATCCATGCACGTCGACCACAACACATCCTGTGGATACAGCTACGTTCAGTGGTGGTGAGGTGGTCGGCTGTATACAAGAAGAAAAAAGGTTATGCTTTCTGTTTTTTTTTAATATGGCCTCGAAATGATATATTCACCTGATCCTGGACTGTCCTGCTTCTCACACTCCTGCAACCTGATGCACCTGCCGTCTTCGTGTCTCACCAGTCCCTTCTGGCAGAAGCACCCTTTCGAGCAGGAGGCGGAACACCCGTCTGTCTGTCCACCGTTGCAGCACGTCTTCTCGCAACTGCATTCTGAAAATACTTCGTCTTTCCTGCAAATTAATTTATTGGCCGGTCTACTCCGGCGTGAGACCCCACTGTCTATGAAAAGGGGTCGACCTGCAACAAAAGTCTATTCTCAGCCTACTTGCTTCAACAGCTGGAAATTTAATAACAATAATCTCATCATAATAAGAGGCACAAACTAATTTGAAGCATTTATAATTCTTCAAAGTAGACATAAACATATAATGTAAAATAAAGTGATCTCTCGCTTAAGAAAAAAAACCTTCATAAGTGAAAAGTAAAAAAGGAGCTTAAAAATAAAACATCAATGCAGTGTGTATACTGTTAATAATACTACTATGTATATGCTACTGAAAAATAGATGTAAAAAAATAGATGTACTGTAAATTAGATAAGTTTCAAAATACAAACTTATATGGGTGTCCCGGGTTCGAGTCCCGGTTCGGGCATGGTTGTTCTGTGTTCTATCTGTGAGATGTATGAATGATCCCCCCTGTAAAAAGGGGTTGTGCAAGAGAATGTGTGTGTTACCTTCATTTGAGTTAAAAGTCAGACTTCTGTCCTCTGGTTGCTCAGGGGTCTTTATCTCAGAAGCTACTCTTTCTCAAACTGCTTTCTACTACTTTCTCAAAATATAATCTAAAATAGAGGATTGTTTTTGTTTTCGTAAATTTTCAAAAAGTGTATTTTTGAATTCATAAAAAAGTGAAAAAGTTCCTTTACTTCCAGAATTGAACTAGTGTTTCTAATGTTCCACACAGCGAATGACACTGAGATCCAAAGGTTGAATCTTGCTTGTGCAATTCGCAGGAAAAAAACGCAACTTTCGTGTTATTCAAAGTTGGAAGATCTTGTGGGTGAGAGGGACATATGAATATCAGAACGCTCAGTTTTTCTTTTTTCGTTTTCCTGTTGAATTCGTGAAGGATATCCAAGAAAATGTGCGTTGACATCTAAGCCGTTTTGTTGCTAGTGTAGCAGCAAGGAAATTTCTTCACGCTCTTAAAATAGCGAGGTTTTCTTGATTTGCCAATGACTAATGGCGGGAATTTTTCCGAACCATCGTCTTGCTACACAGTAAGACAATTAGTCTTTATATACTTTTTTTCCGCCATAGCAGGGTTCACCCTTGAATATTAAGGTTCTGTTTGGCATCATTCTATAAAAAAGTCCAGTTTCGTCACAATTGTAGATGCTTTTACCTTTGTATCCGTTTATTAAAGTAACCAGGTCCTCTTCCGATTGTTTTAAGGGTAAAGAAGAGCCATCAACCTCCGATAGGAGAACGTGACATCATATCTGATGGTTGCTTTCTACCGGATTAGTGGCGAAAGTAATCTGCCGGCATGTTTAAAGATTGTTTTATTATCTTTTTCAACGCGCATATATGAGAGGTGCTTTTTTTAATGCCGTGCATAAATGAATAACAGTTATCCTTGTTTTCCTACATCTAAGGTCGGGACCGCGCAAATAAAACGCTCATAAAAGAGAGCGCGTATAAGTGAGAGATCACTGTATTTAAAATATATATATATTCATGAAAAAATTATGAAATAACTTAGTATATTGAAAAAACAAGATTGTAAAAAGAAGAAAAAATTGCAAGAAGTTAATATTTTTTTGCGACTTTTTCTTTTCATAACATTCAGAAACATGTCCGGTTTCATTCGATGCTTGCATTTAGAAATAATAAAACAATAATATCAATAAAAGAAGATCTAATTCAGGGGTTGGCAACCTATTGAAGCGGCAGAGCCAAAGGCAACGATTTGGAAAACTTTCCAGCTTTTAAAGAGTCATTAATTTCTTTTTTATATAATATTATAGTATTTGCTTATATATATTTGAGTTGAAATAAACGGCTTTAAATACGGAGTAAAGTTTATTCACATAAAAATCCTAATATCGATAGTTACATCAATGGGAGCATTGGCTTTGTATGCCTTTTGAAAGTTTTATTAAATCTGACTTATAGCTCGCTGTTTTAAGTTTCATGCACGACTCTAGATTTTTATTTGTTAGTTGACTTCTAAATTTATGTTGTATTATATTCATGCAAGAGAACGCTTGCTCACACGAACATGTGGACAAGAACATCGTCAGCTCTCCATATGCCAACTTTTTCACCTCGCTGTGGCATTATGGTAGACTATTCCATGCTTTCGAATAGGAGGGTCTCAAATCACGGAATTTCTTTTGAAACTGTCCATTCATGAAAGTGTTAACTGTGTTGTTGTTGTAACTTAAGGCATTTTACAAGCCCGCGGACAGGAAGTTAGCGATTTAAGCCTAATTTAGCGTCCCTTGTTTTTCAGTAGCGCCAACAACCAAGAGTGCGACTTACCTACACCTTGCTTCACATTCACTTGTATAACACACTCACACTACTCACAGATAGAATAGCAACTATGCCTGAACCGGGACTCGAACCTGGAAAGCCAGATCACGGGAAAGACCCGTTACCCCTAGGCCAGGAAGCCTTCTTATGAAAGGCTGTGAGATAAACCTAGTCACATAACCTCATCTCTAAGAACAAAATAATAGTTAAAGTTTAGTTTAGTTATATTAACGTCCCATTGTAAAGAACACTAGGGCTGTTTTGGCACAGAACTCGGCATTTTGAACCACGGCCAGATGACGAGGATGACACCTGAATTGCCACCCCCCTCTCCACACCAGTGGGAAGACGTTTGGCCTGACAGATTTAGCGAGCAAGAGACCCCCTCACTCGACAGTTCTTCGGTGAAATCGAGTCTCGAACCTGAAACCCTCCGGTTCCGAAGCCGAGACCTTACCACCAGGCCGCCGCGGCCTAAATAATAGTTCAAATTTATGGTTATGTTAAAATTAACGAATTGTAAGCTATTAAGAAATTATATACTTTAAACAAATTTTCTTCGTTTTAAAGATTTTGGTAATAAATTATCGATTTTTTGTATAGAGCTTTAACTTTGCATCAAAAGAGCCCCAGGTTGCCGACCCCTGATCTTACACATTGCCTGCAAGAAAATAAAGACATTGTTTCAAAATTTTCATTCATTTTTTTCTTGTGATATTTTTGGAAAATTACGGCCATATGGTTTTTCCAAACGAAGAGTATTGAAATTTGCCCCTTGCTAAGTCCAGACCACGTTCTTACCTTCACACTCTTCTTTTAACACGCATTTTTCTTCTTCGTTCCTGTAGTACCCTGGCAAGCAATCGCATCCGGGCCCTCCGTCAGGGGACAACGCGCACGCCTCGCGGTTCTTACACGTGTTGCAAGGGTTGACGTTGTTCACAAATCTTTCGTTCTCATTGCATAGGGCCTGGCACTGAGAGGGTCGCATTCCTGAAAAAACAAAGGAGTTAAATCCGTCATTTTCCGTTGGGTCAGGAGAAAAAAAATCAAAGCATATCTTAATAATATAATAGCATATCTTAACAATATAATAGCATATCTTAACAATATAATAGCATATCTTAACAATA
>JAPMOQ010001638.1:432886-464361 GCA_026543055.1 Argiope trifasciata
TGTGTGTGTGTGTGTGTGTGTGTGTGTGTGTGTGTGTGTGTGTGTGTAATTTTTATATACATTTGCTGACACAATAAGCACTAACTCATCATTTTTGAATGCGATTATGTTTTTTAAGCTGGTATACTATCTCTAAATTGAATCATGCGATATGTAGAGTCAAAAATATATATATACAAAATGCTCTACAGGACAAATCATTGAGTGTAGAGATACCAAATTTGACACGATTCGTAGTTATTTATCTTGTAGCAGACGCTTCCTTAAAGAAGGCTTCTAATAAACTTTTAATCAAAAATTTAAAATTTTGCTTGGATAACTTTGCAGCATACCCCTACATAAAAACACATAATGCAAAAGAAATCCTATTTACTCCATATATACAGAGTGCTGCCGAATTCGATCAACAAATTTAAAAGGGTAATTGTAGACGTTAAGAGGATAAATAATTACCAAAGAACAAGAAATCGCAAATTTCGTTGAGTGAGAGAAAAGCGCGAATGTCGCTGTGAAGAGTGTGATGTCAAATAGAACAAAAAGGTTTATAATAAGTAGGATATATTGTTTGACATAAAGCAGGATAATAAAACGTAGCAGGACCAACTTTATAAAAGAGAACCATTTTTAAAGGAATTAATTGAAATTGCTACTACGAAGATCACTGTACAGCCGAAGCCAATGAACTGAGGATTGCTGGACACTTTGAAACATACCTGGCGATATCTTCTGAAGCAACGCCAATCCGTGCTGTAAAACCATCCAGTGTTTCTTCAGGCATCTTACAAACAAACGATTTCAGGACAGAACAAAGAAATAAAAGCGGTCCAGAGAGTGTGGAAACAGCAGATATGCCTCGTTCTGTCCACTCTCGCATATGTAGCATTGATTTGATTACGCACTACAATCAGAAGATGTGTTAGGCACTTTCATACATAAGCCACGTAGTCTGTTTCACTTGCCGGTATTCCCCGTAATAAACCCTAGAGGATGTGTTGTAGGAAAGTAAAATTCTTTAGGCCATTGTGGAATTCTGGTATAAAGCATGAACGCAACAGAGAATCCCTGCCACGTTGTTATACTGAACCTTGCAACAGAATGCATGTTGACTACTTCCTTTCACATGCCATGCCTACATCCGAACTAGAATGAGTTTGGTTCTGCAGCGTTGCCCAAGGATCCAGGAAGAAAATTCAAAGAATGATTCGCCATCTCGAAGAAAACCAAGACCTGTTTAGATGCCATGAACGTTATTCCCAAGAGTAGCACTCTACTTACATATCTTTATTTTCTCTTCTTTTTGTGTCTGTACATAGTGTTTATTTGTATTTGTGTGTGTGTGTTGCTCTCTTTTTTTTTTTCCTCTCTCCCTTTTTATTTCTGTCCTCTTTTTTAGTTTTTTTAAAAATATTTTTAGTAGTATTTTTCAGAATCTTGTAATCACAAACAATAAGTCAGTTTCTGTCAATCGGCACAAGTATTCAGTTCCTGCATAATAGTTAGCTCCATAAGCAAAATCCATTTGCCATTTAAACTTCAAAAAGCTCATTCCTTCAGCTTTGCTTTATCCATTTTAAAATCCTTAACCCTATTTCAATAATAAATGTCAGACGAGAGGGTGATCGCTGCCTTTAGCTTCTTTTCATCTTGTACATGTGTGTAGGAAAGTTATGTTTGAATAGGAGTCTTTTGATAGCTATTTAAATTATATTTTTTTATCTTAATTATAAGTTTTCACCGATGTAATGCCATTTTCAGCACACACCTAATCATCATCGGAATATATGCTCATTGCACACTTTTACAAAACATTCTCATAAAAAGCAGACTTCATCCAAGAAAAAGCAGTGACGAGATATTCTTAATGGCATTAAGCATCCAGATTACGGACTTTGCCTGAAGTAGGTAATCGACATCAACTAGTAACTCATAAAATAATAATCATTGAATTGCTATACAGTATTTTTCAATGAATACAAATTTTAACGTACTCAAGCTAAATGTTGAATTCTTTACTTGATTTTTTTTAATTCCAATTTCTTGAGGATGGTCATTTAATTTAAAAATAATATTTATAAACTGATTCGAGTCATTATTTTTGTTATTCAACATAATAAATAAATATTTCGATCAGCATTCGACTCACTTTTTTTCATTGATTGCTTCATAGACTATTGAGGGTTTTTTTTTTTTTTGTTTTTTGTTTTTTTTTTTGTAAATGTATTCAATGAAGAAAAAAGATTTGAATTCTCAAAATATTTTTTATATAACAACGCATCTTATAATTTCCTACTTGAATCTTCAGTTCAGTATTTAAATTTTTTTTAAAATAAACACTGCACAAAAAACGGTTTTTCCCTTTCTAAGAAACCTCACAATGCTACATGTCAAAAATAAAAATATTTAATCATGTTGAACGATATAATTAATTTTTTTCAAACATGTTTAAAAAATGCTTGACACATTTATAGTTTAAACGACTTAAAAAACTTAAAGGGGAAGTTCAAATTGTTATTTGTGTAAAGTTTTAGTTTTAGTTTAGTTATATTAACGTCCCGTTTAAAGCAACACGAGGGCTATTTTGGGACGGACCTCGTCATTTTGAACCACGGTCAGATGACGAGAACGATACCTGAGCTGGTACCCCCTGTACACGCCACACCAGAGGGAGGAAGTTTGGCCTGACGGATTTAACATGCAAGAGACCATTTCACACGACGGTTCTTCGGTGGAATCGAGTCTCGAATCTCCAAACCTCCAATTTCGAAGCCGAGATCTTACCACCAGGCCACTACGACCCGTTATTTGTGTGAAAAAATTTGATTTAATATGAAAGCATAAATACGTTCCATTCCTCTTGACAAAAGCAGAATACGCTGGATGGGAATCCTTGAGGCTTATATTTTTAGGAGCACTTTGAAATGATAACATACAGAGTGATTCAAAACTTATCGTTCAAATTTTATGGTGTGGTATGGAGTAACTCAAGAAATCGATCAACTGCATGGGTAAATTAGACAAGCGAAGTGAACACAAATACAGTTAAGTGATTAACGGCCTTTGTTCCAACAAGGTAAAGTATGTTCGTTGCTTGTACATGCTTCACAGGAGGTGCTATAAATTTCAACCATTTGCATGCACACGGAAATTTGTTTTATTGAGGAATTCAACTGTTGAAGAGCTCTGATGCGGTTTCGAAATTAAGGATCGGGGAAACTCTTATGAAAACGAAACCTTGCGTTACAATTTCCTCCTTAATAGTTAAGTACCGAAGTATTACTGCAGCGTAAAGTGTCTTTGCCCAGAGTTCCCGTGTCCAGGAGAGTCTCAGAGACTACGGTGGTCTGGTGGTAAGGCCTGGGTTTCGGAACCGGAGTGTTTCAGGTTCTCGAGAAACTCGACTTTTCAGGAGACTCGATTCCACCGATGAGCAACCGTGAGAGGGGGTCTCTTGCATGTTAAATCCGTCTGGCCAAATGTCCTCCCTCTGGAATGGAGAGGGGGGTGCCAGCTCTGGTGTCATCCTCGTCATCTGACCGCGATTCAGAAGGACGAGGTCGGTCCCAAAATAACCATTGTACTGCTTTACAATTGGACGTTAATGTAACTAAACTAAAACTAAACTGAACCACCCCTCTTCTTCAGCACATCTCCCTCTTAAGATACAAGATTTTAAAAGTTGCATTTTCACCAAAATGTTAATGAAACACCTTCTCTATAGATGAAATGCGATAAATTTTAGCATGAAATTTCTGATTAATTAGTACACATTTCCTTGCGAACATACAAAAAGACTCCTTTCTGTACCCCCCATTACCAACAATGAATGTACCTCTCAATTTTCTTATATACTAACAGAATACTCCCTTCTGTAGCCCCTATTATAAACAAAGAAATGTACCCCTCGATTTTCTTATATGCCAACCAAATACAGTAAGATATTTGTTCGAAGTGCAACGTAGAAGAAAAGAAGCAACTAGTATGAATTTTGCTTGCCATTCTTTAGACTAATCAAAATAAATGATATAGTTTAGTTATTTTAATGTCCCGCTGTAAAGCAACAGTATTTTGGGACGGTCAGATGACACCTGAGCTGGCCCCTCTCCACACATCAATGATATAGAGAGTAAGACAAAAACAGATACCAAATTTCCATAAATTCGGAAAGATGTACATGAACAGTGGCGAGACCTGAAATAGTTTGGGGTCCCTCCGCGCTATTGTTGACAAAAAAAGTAAAAAAGATAAACTTTATTTTAATATTTATTCTGCGATACCATTAATCATTGAAAGATAATTCCTAATGCATTTGTAGCTCTGTGACGGAATGTCGATTATTATGATCTCTGCAGGAAGTAACAGGACTTAGGTTTCCAGGAACGTTAATAACCACATTCACACTCGGAACAAACACAAAAACATTCACGCTCGCAGCTTAACAGTACAGTATCACATCTTCTTCTCCTTACACTCGCAATGCGCAATGCAGTATGGGATGGCATATAGGATAGTCTATCAGGCATCGCCATCTAGTATCCAAAAGAAAAGATAAGAGTAATGTAACTGATACACTTTTTTTTATTTTTTATTTGTGAAGATATTATGCCTTTTATCGACCCATTTAATGTACCAAGTCATTTTTTTATTGTTTCTACACCAATCAATCTTGTATTTTATCATGTATGTATAATCTAAAAGCAACAATCATTGAGTTCTTTAACGATTTTCATTCTTCATGATTTCGAGGAAATAGTTCCATTTTATTAACAAGATTATCTACATAAGCCCTAGTAAATATTCTATAGTGCGCAGACAGGAAAAAGAGAGTGATGAGAAAGTATTCTGAATTTGTAAAGTTTAAGAAAAGAATTTGCAGATTTGCTTTTTGATTCAGCAAGAATTTAACTTAACACTCTACTTTTTCACCAACACTTTTATGGAGGAATGAACACTTTTTATCTTTGAAGAAAAAGTAAAAGGCGCAAATTCAATGAATCAGATCGAAGAGGAGACGAACAATTAAATTTACCTTCGGCTTAGGTACTATGATACACGTCCAAGTAGAATCTGAGGCTTCCTATACACCTCAAGACAAGAGCAGACTACCTACACCGCCTGTGCGGAATTCCGCCACTCTACATGACGTTTTTCAGATCAGTTAAATAAAAATTTACTGTGATTTGAGTGAATTTAAATTTTGTGTGTTCTATGAATGATTTAATCTGCTTTCCTCAGAAGGTTTAAGTTTTATCCAATATGTCGTTCTTCAGGTGATTGTAATAAGGAAATAATAAGATGCTACTATTTGACTATCCCAAATACTAAAAAACCTCTCAAAGATATCTTACAATTTGTTAAAGATATTGTAAAGAATTATCTATCCTTTAATGGCAATGGCAGTTTGAAAATGCACAGCTTTATAATGGCAGCAAATGTTTTCTACAGAACCAAATGTCAAAACTTTTGGAACTGAACTCATGCATTCTTTTGTGGTTCTCCATTCTAAATCTCAAGCCGCGGATTTAACTTCAGTTTATTTCGAAAATATAACAGTTTATGAATAAATGATTATTACTTTTAATATGAAGAAATGATTTGGACTTATTTGCTTCAACTTTATATAAAAGTCACTTATCTTTAATCTGATGGATATGATATAAGCGGCGCTTAGCAACGTTTTTCTCTTAAACAATTATTAGCTAAGTTTTCATTCCTAGGTTCAAATTGAAACTTTGATCACATCTGACAATTTCTCAATACATAAATGGGTTCTTTTATCATTATTTTAATTTACAACTTCATTTAAAGTTTTACGAAATAACATCATTAAAACCATCAACACAAAATGTCAAAAAAAAAAAAAAAAAAAAAGGTAGCAGTGTGGTGCAAGATAAGTCATTTTTTATATTAGAACAATCAACAAGATATTCGGCATTGCTCGGTCCTTTTTCTACCTTAACGTTAGGGTTACTTTACAAAGGAGCTTTAATATAATTAAACTAAACTCGACCATAAAGTTGTAACAAAAGAACTTCGTTGTTCGTTCGCCATTTCATCATGATTTTAATTTAATACCGCTTGAATATTCACTAGTTAATTTGTTTCCCAAATCTTTTAATTGATTCTAAAGATTTAAACTTCATTGAATTTCAGACTAATGTTCAATTAACTGGCTTAATACAATCTAAAGAATAATTTTTGTCCAATTTAAACCGAATTAAATCCACTTGTTTAAAAAAATTTACATAGGCACAATGTTTTATTGAAGTAACGAACATCTGAGAATTAATATTCCAATAACATTTTTTTTAACATTATTTTAAAATAAGGGAATTCTGTTAAACCAAATTATATTATAATGATCAATCAGTTAATGTTATCAAATAATATAGGGCAAATTGAAAGGCAACCATTTCATTTTTATTTGACATGTCATGCAACATAGAGATTACAAAAGGAACATTTCTCTGTGAACTAAAAATTTGCTAACTCCAAGTCTGCTAAAAGAGAAAAATCCTATAAAGAAAATTTCTGGCAACAATAATTTAAACTAAGAACAGCGTTTTACTACTATTAAAACAGATTTTTTTTTTTTTCCATAATCAGCCATAGTTCTTAGATTTCCATCTTAAATATGTTCCTGATTTTTTTCTCTTAATCTATACTTATAATAAAGCTCAATATGTGTATGTGTGTGTGTGTATTGGCGCTCTACAGGCCAGACCGTTGAACCTACAGCTACCAAATTTGGTACATGCATATCTTGGAGGTCCAGAATGTGCACCTCGGAGCCCTTTTTTCGAATTTTTAAATAGAATTTGAATTAATTAAAAGTTATGCGAAATATCGACGTTTTTCGACTATAACTTCCGAAAATATTTTCGCATAAACATGATTTTTACATCAAATTAAAAATTAAAAAATAACGTTCTAATGGTATCAGTATTTTAACATAAGCTTCTATTTGTAACGAATTTTCAAAGAAATATGACTGATTTATGAATATTTGAAGATCACTATTCAATAAAAATGAGTCATTTCAAACCACTTCATCAACCATTCCAAAATAATCAACGTAGAGGATTTCTCAAGACTGACTGGCCTAAGAATGAAAATGTTGAATGTTCTAAACATTTCTATTCAAAACTTCATAAGTCGATCCAGTTTTATAGCAGAAGATAGAAACCTTCATTTATTTATTTGAAAATTGAAGTGTATGGAATATTTCGTAGAATATGATGCCTTAGAAATAAAAGATGTATAAAATTTAGACAATATTTTTTATTATGTTAATAGATCAAAATAAAATATTGTTATTAGCATCATTTAAATCTTTTTGAAAGTAATACTACAACCCGAATTTTATAATAAATCTAAGTAATTTTTATTGAATAATTCTTGAAATATCACATAAATTATTGTAGTTATTCAGTAGTACACATAATGATTCTCTTTTACTTATATTTTAAAAAAATGCTTGCAAAAAAAATGAATGAAAAAAAAATGTTTTTATATCAATTTGCAATCATTTCCACTTTAATTTAAAGTTGAAATTTTTCGAGAGCTGACAGATAATTAAAGACACATACACTGAAGTGACTAAAGTCATGGGATGACTGTTAATATCGTGTCGGTCCTCCTTTTGCCCGGCGAAGTGCAACAACTCGACGTGTCATGGAGTCCACAAGTCGTTGGAAGTCCTCAGCAGGAATATTGAGCCATGCTGTCTGTATAGACGTCCATAATTGTGAAAGTGGGGATGGTGCAGGAGTTTGGCCACGAACAGACCTTTCGATGATGTCCCATAAATGCTCGATGGGATTCATATCGGGCGACCTAGGTGGCCAGATCTTGCGCTGGAATTGTCCGGAATGTTCTTCAAACCAATCGCGAACAGTTCTGGCCCGGTGACATGGCGCATTGTCATCCATAAAAATCCCATCGTTGTGTGGGTACGTAAAGTCCATGAATGGCTGCAAGTGATCTGCAAGCAGCTGAACATAATCATTTCCAGTCAATGATCGGTTCAGTTGCACCAGAGGACCGAATCCATGCCATGTAAAAACAGCCCACACCATTATGCAGCCACCACCAGCTTGAACAGTGCCTTGCTGACAGTTTGGGTCCATGGCTTTGTGGAGTCTGCGCCGCACTCGAACTCTACCATCAGCTCGTAACAACTGAAATCGTGACTCATCTGACCACGCCACGGTTTTCCACTGGTCTAGGGACCAGTCGATATGCTCACGGCCCAGGAGAGTCGCTGCAGGCGATGTCGTGCTGTCAGTAAAGGCACTCGAGTCGTTCTTCTGCTTTCATAGCCCAAGGAAGACAAATTTCGCCGCACAGTCCTATCGGACACGTCCCTCGTACGTCCCACATTGATTCCTGCAGTTATTTGACGAAGTGTTGCGTGTCTATTAACATTGACCATTCTACACAGACGTCGGCGGTCTCGGTCGTTAAGTGCAGGTGGTCGCCCACTGCGCTGTCCATGATGGGATGTGATGCCTGAAATTTCATACTCTCGGCACACTCTTGACACTGTGGATCTCGGAATGTTGAATTCACTAACGATATCCGCAATGGAATGACCCATGCGTCTAGCTCCAACTAACATTCCACGTTCAAAGTCTGTTAATTCTCGTCGTGCCGCCATAAATCACGAAAAACCTTGTTCACATGAATAACTTGAACACAAATGAAAGTTCTGGAAAACGAACTGCGCATTTATACTTTTTCGCTGCGTAACTACTACCATCTGTATATTTGCAAATTGCTATCCAATGACTTTTGTCACTTCAGTGTATAGTATATTACACGCTTAAAGCATTTATAGCTGCATGAGTGAATAATATGATTATCAAAATTTGAACCTTAAAAATATTTTGATGAAGTAGCTATTAAAAGACGAGTTACATAAAGTATTTAATTGACAAAACACACATAAAATATTTAATTGACAAAGACGTTACATAAAGAATTTAACTGACTGTTTTTAAAAGTATTAAGATTGGTGAAACGGCTGGTCGCCAACGGCGACTAGTAATGTATATATACACATCAGAAAGAAAAAACCTAAATAATTTATACAAAAAAATACAAATTATCCATTATATATATATATTTCATTTTTTTTTCTCAACACTTATGAAACATAAAGAAAATTTTAGTGAAGGCTTCGACCCAACTAATAAAACAATATTTTTTAATAATTAAAAATTAAAATTTTCATGTACAGAAATTATGATTTTATCTTTATAATGTTAAAAATGTTATGAATATTTTTAATCATCTTATTTATTGCCTCTAACGTTGTATATTTTTTTTTTTAAATGAAAACTGAAAATCTTTACAAATTGTTTGTATAGAGTCTGTATCTTTTCGAGAAAGTGACAAATTAAACAATGCCAGTGATGTTCTCATTTCAGTTACAGATGTTAAGAGAATTTGTACAATAATAATGTGTATAAAAGTACAAAGTAACCGAAAAGTATATTAACACTCCAAAAGCTTTCCTTACTGGCGACTGCATAACATATTCTAAGCATTATTTAAAGAAAACTGATATATTTTTTTACTGAGTGCAAAAAAAGTTACCACATATCTTTGTTTCTTTTAAATAATTTCTAAACGTCATGATAATTTTCGAGCACCATATCTTTTTTACATTAAAAATATTTCATTTATTTATTTTTTCTTTTTTTACAGTAAAAATGCTGCATATGTATTTTTTCCTTCTTTAACAGTAAAAATTTTCCATACACATTTTTTTTTCTTTTTTTTACAGGAAAATTATTGCATATCTATTCTTTTCTTCTTTTTTTTACATTAAAAATATTGTATAATTTTTTTCTTTTTTTTTTTAATTAAAAATATTGCATATTTTTTTTTCTTCTTTTGTAGTAAAAATATTCCATACGTATTTTTTTTTCTTTTTTTTACAGTATAATTTTGCTCACATTTTTTTTTTCTTTTTTTTTTTACAGTAAAAATATTGCACATGTTTTTTTCCTTCTTTTATAATAAAAATATTCCATGCATTTTTTTTTTCACAGGAAAATTATTGCATATCTATTCCTTTCTTTCTTTTTTTACAGTAAAAGTATATCTCATACATTTTTTTCTTTTTTTACAGTACAAATTTTTCATATATTTTTTCAAGGTTCATTTACACGCACAAGAGTTCCATCGAGATATAATTTATTTTTATTTTCTCATACATGATGTTCACATTAAGATAACATGATGTTTTGTATGAGATGGCTGTAACCTTTGTTACGTTCGTTATGTGATAATATTTTAGGTAGCAATATGTAGGATGTTTCATGTAAGTTTACATAAAAATTAAATAATGGTTTTTGATATCAAAAAAGAAAATATTTTCATTTTAAACAACACTAGATGTTATATAAGCAAGTAATTCAGCAAATATCAAATGGTGAAGTTAATTGCACCACAGGCACTTCCTTAAAACGTGTTTTGCTATATATTAAAACACACAATTCCTTTTTTTTTTTTTTTTTTTTTGTATTATTTCAAAAACAAATGGTTTTTACTTTCAAAATGGCATTTAAAAAGATTATTCAAAAACACATTTCGAAATAATGTTTGGCCAGATTTTACTTTAAACCACTTTTCACTGTCGCAGGTTCTTTATAGAAACATTGCTTGTTCTATAATTGATATTTAGGCGATCAATAGATCAATCGAAGATTAATAAAACTTAATTAAATTAACTTATTAAATTTATAATTTGAGAGAATACTTTTCAATTCTTAATGATTTTTATGACAATACAACAAAAAATACAATTAATGTATTTTTGAAATATTCTTCTATTATTTTCTATTCAATTAATTGTCCATATTTTTAAAAGAAAAAAAAACTGTAGCTATCTTTAAAATCGCAGATAATAGCCAAGATAATAACAAGAGTGATAAATTTAAAAAAAAAAAATAACTGCTAACATGCAACACAGAATGATATAACTGCTCATAGAATAAAAAATACAATTTGCGTTGAGCTTTCATAATAAAAAAGAATCAATATCATATAATTTATTCTTTATTATTTTTGTTTGTAGTTTCATTCCTTAGTCCTTATTAGGAGTCATTAAAAAATAACCTTCATTTGGTTTATTTCAATTTAAGAAGAAACAAAATTAAGTTAACACTAGGTTTACCATGAGCAAGCATACATCGATTTCTACCAAAAGATTCAAAATGACCCCTTTTTGTATTTAATTTTAAAAAATATAAATTGACTTATCTACTATCAAGTTAAAGTATAAAAACTTTTATATTTACAATATGTTTGTTAAGATGCGGAAAGGAAATTCTTCTGAGGTTACTTTCTAATGTAAACCATCTACTCTTCTACAACCATCTTTTAAAAAACTAACAACCGATAATAGCTTCTATCTGGCTGACTTTAGGCTTCGCCTTCCTATGTACACACATTTTACTAACACACGATTATTTCTATATTTATGACTACATCTATGTGCGTCCCTATCAAGCCGTTCATCTATATAAATAAAAATTAATGTTTGTCTGTATGTCTCTTATGCGCTGCCATAGCGCTCATCCGATTACGATGAAACTTCGACAGCATATTGCTTGCAATAACGGGATGCTTATAGGCATAATACAATCATCTAAAGTATAAAAAATATTTTCAGATCTATGCACCGCATCTATTCACCAAGGATTAACCACCAAATAACTCGCCAAGGAGACACGGCAGATTCAGTCAAGATGCTCAGTTCAAGCTAGACGCTAATATTTCTTAGCTATTGTACGTAAATGCAATGCAAGTCTTTCTCTGAGATAATAGTTTTACTAAAGAGTGTGCGAGAAAGTTTGAGGGAAACCAATCCGATAGGTTTGAAATTTTAACTAAACATTTAATAAAAATTTTAGCGTTTTTTACAGTCACTTACGAAAATATTAGATTACAAATAATTTTGCACCATTTTAGTTTTCAAAAAATTATCTTTTCAACTATATTAAATATTTTATGGTATAAATATATTTTCTATGTTTAATCCATTTTTAAATAAAATATTTTAATCGCATTTTCTAATATTAAAACTTGAGAATTCTGAACGAATATGAAACGAATCACGAGATACAATGAATAGTTTCTTTCATTACCATTCTGAAAGAACACCAAGCTTCACAATTCTAAAAGAATTCACAAATCTAATGTATAAAAATAAATATTTGTTTGTAGAATAGAATAAAAAAAATAGAATAAATACTATTTATGCTTCTTCTAAGTATTAGAGAGGGCTAATGCTGCTACTACTAAAATGCAGATGAATTTCAGTAAATTAGAAGTATATGCAAAGTAAAAAGGAATACAATAGAATCAAAATTACAACAAATAAGAAAAGAATCCGGCTAGAAGGTGAAGGTTCACCCTCAGAACAAGGATTCAAAATAAGGGATTTTTTTACTAATATATATATATATATATATATTAAGTCGCTGATATTAATAAACTGATTTCCTTACCTTCTTGCAGGGAGGAACATAACATTAACATCAGTAAAGACCACATCTTTGAAGTTGAGTGGATCCTGTTAGGGTCCAAACCCGCATCTATAAGATGAGATTTTTAAATGATTTCCACCGCGTACCCAGCTGCACAAGCCTCCGCTCCTAATAGTCAAACTAATTAGCTAATTACTGCGCTTGAGCACACACTTCTGCAGTTGTCTCAGCTGGCCTCTCTCTGGACGGGCATTCTTTTCGGGTTTCTTTTTTTTAACCAGCTACCCATGTTTGGTCAGACAGATTCAGGAAGATGGAGACACGGATTTCAACCATTTTCACCGTCTTGCACCAATCGCAATTATTGTGTGGCAATGTTTACAGATCGATCCTCGCTCGTTCTTCTTAGTGAGTTTTAAAAATCCTGGATTTGGAACAATTAATGAACCTGTTACGTAACAACAATTTTTCTTTTTCTTTTATTCTTCGTTAAGGATGATGACAGTTATTCATATCATGAATCATCCATTTGGCAAAGAAACATTCCAATCCATTTATATAAACTAGAACGATTAATTAAATGTAGAATTAGA
The DNA here is from genome assembly GCA_026543055.1 of Argiope trifasciata. Lineage (NCBI taxonomy): Eukaryota > Metazoa > Arthropoda > Arachnida > Araneae > Araneidae > Argiope > Argiope trifasciata. The sequence continues at coordinate 445,977 of JAPMOQ010001638.1, forward strand.
ATCCACATCGTTGAAAATGAATCATTCTTTTATTGGGCCAAACACGAATTTAAACAGAATACGAATGTTTGGACACGAATTGAAACAGAATATTTATTTTTCTTATTATTAATAATAATAAACTCTACAGTTCAAATTGTCAAAAGAATCGAGAAATGTGAGGTGTGCAGTCGGAACGTTTTTTGCCGAAGGAAGTAGGAAGTCATTCTCGTTCCACAGGATGCGACGCGCCATTACCACCATTTCAAAACGAAACTTAGCGGGAAGATCTTATCGAAAAGCAGATAAAAATATTCAGAGCTGCTTAAACAAATCTGTTAATCGCTGTAGATCTCCAGATTCCATGAATATGCCGGAGAACTACGATAGTCAGAGTAAAACAACTGATTGGCAATTCACATGTCTATTTATAAACACGTTTCTATTTGGATTGACTTTTGCATATTTAGTAACTTTTTTTTAATGTTCTACTGCCTTTCTGAGGTAATAGGACTTTAAAAATTTACACAGTTCTCAATCCCAATACATTATTTTATCATTTTCAGAGTTGAAGGTATTCAAACACGTTGAAAACGTCGAATTTCGCATACAATGACATTTTCCAAAAGTTATTTTATTAAATAAATAAATCTTTAATCTATCCAAAACAGGTTTACTTTTGTCTCTACATTAATTAGAAGTCAAGATATTAATATTTGCATAATGATCAGTAAACCGGACACTTAACAGAATATACCGATTTAAAGGACCAAAAAACATGTTAAAAATGTGTATTAACACAAATTTAGTTTTAAATAAGGAAAATGTTTGACACAGAATAACACAAAATGCCAATGAAAGTTAACAGTGTTTTGTGGAAATTTTATTCCTAAATATGTCTTTGTTGAGCTCTGAATCCTCAGATTTTGGATATTTATGCTTGTAATACATTTTAACGAAGGTTTTACAGAATAACTAAGTATCCTTAAGGTTTTTGGAATGTATCCGAAAGCAAATTCAGTTAGAACATTTGATGATCTCGACAAAAACAGAATAAATGAGTCTAAGCAGCACTCACTTCCAAATGAAAAAGTTTCCAGAAAAAAAATTAAATGAATAAAAAAAGAAAAGTATTAAGAAACTAACAGCAAGAAAGTATAAGCTATAAATGTGATGAATTTTAAGTTTTTACGGTCATAATTTATTGTTAAAACAAGTTCCTGTATACTTGAAATGCATTTTTCTCAAAACTGATTTTTACTCATTTCTTGTTCACTTTAAAACAAATAACTCCAAATATAACGATCATATTGATATGAAATTTGATGTACTTTGTCTTTATACAATTTTCTAGGGAATCAACTAAAAGAATTTAGATAGGAAGAGCAGTTTTTAATTTACAGTCTATTGTTTGAATAATATCATAAATTTACTAAAATTGTATGATAAATCTTTGACTGACAGTAAACTTTTTATTTATTATTCGAATCATACGATTGTAGTTCATTCCCTAGACAAAATTATGTATTTCGTCTCGTTAGGATGAGAATTATAGTTTTTGGTGCAGCTAATTTGAAGTTTTATAAGAATTTGCTTAAATTTATACCATTAAATGCCAATTTTCAAAAAGTTTTAATGTTTATTTTGAATATTGAATATTACTAATTTCGAATAGTCTTGAACACAGAAGTATGTCTACATCACGTTTTTTACAAAAAGTGCTCCGAACATCTTCGGATATCTTAATTATTAGTTAATCGATTTATTAAAGTTAAATAGTGTTTATATACCAGAAATACCATTCAGTAGAGAATTTCTGAAAAAAAAAAAATGCTATAATACTTATAAGAAAAATTGAATTATAAAATTAACTTGCGAAGCGCAACATGTGGCATGAGTGAAGGTTCAAAACATTCTACATAGCAAACTTCATTTACAAATTCTTAAATATTAGGATACTCATTATAAAAGTGTTTTTCGAAAATTTACCTTGAAGTTTTAGAAAAAATTACTCTCAATTTTAAGATTCTACGTATAAACGCACAAAAATGATTTTTACGTAATGTAAATTCACAATTATATTAATCTTTATTTAGATATAAGACTTTTTCTTGATTGTTATAAACTTTTCAAAACATTCTAACGAATATTTTGCAATAATATCTCACATTTAGTTTCATTCGTACTTTTTAAATAATTTCTATCTTTTGTGACTATATTAAAAAAATCTTGTGAATTACATCATTGCTATAACCAAAAGAACTTTTTTTTTAAAGTAACGCATAAAAATGTTTGCACTGAACAAAGCTCAAATACTAATATACAACGTTTCGAACAATAGTTTTGAATGTTTAAGCAGACTAATCATACTTAACGACCAGCTGGTTCGCAGAGATTAGTAACCGCAAAAAATATTCAATTAAATATTTCATGAAAGTAAATATTAAAGACGCTTCAGTAAAACATTTTTATTCGAATCACGATAGCCATATAATTTATACTATCTTAGAACGTTCTGTTCATTGTACTATGCATTTCTCTGACGTGTACTCTAAAATTTAATTTGCAACAGAAATTATTCAATGCAACTAATATAAATTTTTTTTTTCTAAAATGATTATAATTGCAGAAAATAAAGTCTTTCAGCACTGATATCTTATATGCATTACAGAATAATTTTTTAACAATTTACACAACATCTCAAAAAATTATTGAATAAAAATTTATCTCATTTCTCACGCCATTCAGTTTTCAACTTTATTTTCAAAAGGATTCAAATGAATGTAAAGGATAATCATTTATTTTATCTCATATAATCAATATACTTATGAAAAATCATGAAATTTAAATTGCATATAGTACATCGTTTCTATGAAGAATATTCAATAAAATAATCTTAACACACTATCTTTCAAATCAATAAAACGTTTTCATTTTCTGCGATCAAATTTGATCAAGTTCTGAGGAATATTATTTTTGAACACTCAATAATTTCTTTATTTTAGGCCAATAAATGGATTATGTAAAATGCCCAGCACGTGTGTGACAGCAGCGTCATGCATTCCTTGTAAAAAGCGACCTGTTCAGCAGTTCATTCCTGGCTAGTGATGTGTTCTTGTCTATTGTCCATACCCTGATTGACGGTTGGTGTGTGCTTAATATGAGCTCTAATTCACCTGAGCATGCTTTACAGGTAAAACTGCTCTAGACTAGGTAGTAAGAATACCTTACCTGTTCTGAAACAAACTTGCATATTTTGGAACAGAACATTAGGCGGGCTGTTAGGAACATCGAAACTGACAGCAGTGGAGGGCATCGTATTCAGGGAAGGTCAGAATATTGAAAATGTAGCCCGGTATCCAAAAGACCCTTATATTGATGCACAAAAGAATATTTTTTGCGAGTTTCGTGGATTCATTCTGTATTCCCACAGCGCAACTATTTCTCCTATCGTCAACTTTTGGTACTAATTTTTTTTTCTCTCTCTGGAAGTCCTTTTTCCCATTCTTTTACAGTCCATATACAAAATATGGTTTCATTTCGTTCATTAGTTTTAACTGCAAATGCCTTCAAACAGGGAAACTTATTTTAAGACCAACTTGTACTTACAATTAGATCAAAACTTTAAGGCCCATTTCACTTCAAATATGGGGGGAAATGAAACAAAACTATGAGCAAAACGCTTTTTGGTTGATCAAATTTGGTCAAGCAGTTTTATTATAATTTTTAGTAAGATAAATTAGCAATGCTGTGTTGATAGAAAAAATTTATCTTTCTATTCGACCTTAATCACATTCAAAAAATAGATCGTTTCGAAAGTTTTTTAATATTGCGTTGTTATCTTATATTTCTGCCGGCGTCCTGGCACAGGGGTAGCGTGTCTTCCCCGTGATCCGGGCGTTCCGGTTCGGGCATAGTTGTTCTGTCTGTGAGATGTATGAATGTGCCCCCCTTGTAAAAAGGGGTTGTGGAAGCGAATGTGTGTGTCCCCTTCATTTGAGCTAGAAGTGACACTTCTGCCCTCTGGGTGCTCAGGGGTCTTTACCCTCAGACCCCCTTTCCGTGGAAACGCGGACACGACATCACCATCTTATATTTCTTATTGTTCTAGAAGTTCTTTTATCATTTGCACCTTTAACCAAAAAGTCTAATTGTATTTTAAAAAATGTTTAAAGCTTGATACACAGCGATTGTTTCGAGATGTATTGACAGTGAGCTAATCGATATTCCCTTGAATTAAAAAGTAAACTTAGTTCCAGTTTAGTTTAGTTATATCAACGTTCCGTTATAAAGCAACATTAGGACTATTTTTGTTCCGGACCGCGACAGTTTGAACCGCGGTCAGGTGACGAAACTGTTGATCAGAGAAAGTGAATTATGAAGGGGAAAAAAATAATTCCACAAAAAATTCCAGCGCATGTAGTTTTCCACTCGAGAAACGGCGTTCGAAAGCGCCCGCTCGCAGACAGGATGCGAGCTCCCACCCCAAATTGAGATCGAATGGGAAGGATATAAAAACAGCGAAACATCCTGAAATTATATTGATGACATCAAAGGATTATTCATAGCTGGAAACAAAATATCTGTTTCCTCTATACTTATAATAAAGCTCAATGTATGTGTTGACGCTTTACACGTCAGACCGTTGACCTACAGCTATCAAATTCGGTACATGTAGACCTTAGAGGTCGGGAAAGTGCACCTCACCTTTTTTCGAATTTTTAATTATAATTTCAGTTAATTAAAATTTAAGAGAAATTTCGGTGTTTTTCCGTTATAACTTCCGAAAATATTATCGTTATATTAATAATAAATATTATATTATCGTTATATTAATTATAAATAAATAAATATAAATATTATCGAATTCCCTATTATTAACGCTTTTACTTGCACTATTTAAAAGTGCCCTGCTATTTCACAGAGTGCGATACAGTGAAAACTGGTTTTTTATTATTGCAATTGTCTTGCGTATCGGTATATATTTCATGCTTTGCATACAGTTAGTTATCTGTTGGTAAATAGCCTTTAAAATAGTTCAGAAAATTTTAGCATTCATTAATCAAAAAAAAAAAATCTTTTCGTTTTTTCATGTAGTTGAATATTTTGCCATTTCTGGCTGTCCCATTAAAGAGATTTTTTTTAATTAATATATAGTACGGAATATTTTAAAATTCATGACACATGTGTTAGAAGGTACTTTTTATACTTACAATAAAGCTCAATGTGTGTGTTGGCACACTAAAGGCCAGGCCTTGGCCTGGCCTGTAGTGATTGACCACAGCTACCAAATTTGGTGCATATATACCTTGATGGTCAGGAATGTGCACCTCGGAGCCCTTTTTTCGAATTTTTAATTCGAATTTGAATTAAAAATTAAGCGAAATTTTGATGTTTTTCCGCAATAACTGCCGATAATATTATCGTACAAAGATGATTTTTACATTAAATTAAAGTTTTTTTAAAAAAAATACCATTCTAATGATATCAGTATTTCAACATATTACTTAAGCTCCTATTTTAATGAAATATTTTAACTATATTTTTCAACAATACATTTCTGACAAAACAATAAAATTTAATCAATTTGTTGCCATCAGATTGACAAAAACTCAAATTAAAAAATAAATAATTATTACAAATTAAACGTAAAAATGTAATTTTCAGCACGTGTCTACATGAAATGAAATAAATATGAAACGTTTTTTCTAAAAAGAAAACTTTTTGTGATTATTAATTAAAATTTGTGGTTAATTATTTGTGTTAAATTAATTTGTGGTTATTAATTTAAACAACTTTATTTAAGACAAACATGGTTTAATATATACACTGAAGTGACAAAAGTCATGGGATAGCAATATGCAAATATACAGATGGCAGTAGCATCGCAGCGAAAAAGTATAAATGCGCAGTTCGTTTTCCAGAGCTTTCATTTGTGTTCAAGTTATTCATGTGAACAGGTTTTTCGTGATTTATGGCGGCACGACGAGAATTAACAGACTTTGAACGTGGAATGTTAGTTGGAGCTAGACGCATGGGTCATTCCATTGCGGATATCGTTAGTGAATTCAACATTCCGAGATCCACAATATCAAGAGTGTGCCGAGAGTATGAAATTTCAGGCATCACATCCCATCATGGACAGCGCAGTGAGCGACCACTTGCACTTAACGACCGAGACCGCCGACGTCTGTGTAGAATGGTCAATGTTAATAGACACGCAACACTTCGTCAAATAACTGCAGGAATCAATGTGGGACGTGTCCGATAGGACTGTGCGGCGAAATTTGTCTTCCTTGGGCTATGACAGCAGAAGACCGACTCGAGTGCCTTTACTGACAGCACGACATCGCTGCAGCGACTCTCCTGGGCTCGTGAGCATATCGACTGGTCCCTAGACCAGTGGAAAACCGTGGCGTGGTCAGATGAGTCACGATTTCAGTTGTTACGAGCTGATGGTAGAGTTCGAGTGCGGCGCAGACTCCACGAAGCCCATGGACCCAAACTGTCAGCAAGGCACTGTTCAAGCTGGTGGTGGCTGCATAATGGTGTGGGCTGTTTTTACATGGCATGGACTCGGTCCTCTGGTGCAACTGAACTGATCATTGACTGGAAATGGTTATGTTCAGCTGCTTGTAGATCACTTGCAGCCATTCATGGACTTCACGTACTCACACAACGATGGGATTTTTATGGATGACAATGCGCCATGTCACCGGGCCAGAACTGTTCGCAATTGGTTTGAAGAACATTCCGGACAATTCCAGCGCATGATCTGGCCACCTAGATCGCCCGATATGAATCCCATCGAGCATTTATGGGACATCATCGAAAGGTCCGTTCGTGCCCAAACTCCTGCACCATCCATACTTTCACAGTTATGGACGTCTATACAGACAGCATGGCTCAATATTCCTGCAGAGGATTTCCAACGACTTGTGGACTCCATGACACGTCGAGTTGTTGCAGTTCGTAGGGAAAAAGGAGGACCGACACGATATTAACAGTCATCCCATGACTTTTGTCACTTCAGTGTATATTAATAACTACATAGTATGTAACATAGGTTTATAAATGTTTTTAAAAATGAAGAATGTTTAGCTTTTAAATAAAAATAGATAAACCTCAATCGATTCAGTCTCTAAATCTGACTGATTTATGAATATTTGAAGATCACTATTCAATAAAAACGGGTAATTTTAAACCACTTCATTGACCATTCCAAATATGATACTACAATCAATGTCAAGGATTTCTCAAGACTGATTGGCCTAAGAATGAAAATGTTCAATGTTTCGAACATTTATATGCAAGTGCCAAGAATATTTTACAGAATATGATGCCTTATAACTAAAAGATGAATAAAATTTAGACTTAATATTCTTTTTAATTATATTTATAGACCAAAATAAAATAAAATATTATTATTCGCATCATTTAAATCCTTCTGAAAGTAAAACTAAAACATGAATTATATGATGATTCTAAGCCATTTTTGTTGAATAATTCTTGAAATATCACATAAATTATTGTAGTTATACATATAATATACATTCATTAGTATACATAATGATTCTCTTTTACTTATATATATTATTTAAATGCTTGGTTTTGGTTTAAAAAAATGTTTTAATATCAGTTTGCAGTTTAATGATTTTCACTTTAATTTAAAATTGAAATGTTGCGAGAGCTGACAGACAATTAGAGAGACATATAATACATTACAGGCTTAAGGCCTTAATAACTGCCTGAGTGAATAACATGACTATCAAAATTTGAACCTTAAAAATATTTTGATGAAGTAGGTATTAAAAGACAAGTTACATAAAGTATTTCATTGACAATGACAACTCGCATTAATTATTTAATGGCAATGACATTACATAAAGTATTTAACTGAAAATTTTAAACTGCAGTAAGAATGGCGAACCAGCTAGTCGCCAAAGGCGGCTGGTATTTCAATAAACAAAACAAATCGCCAGTGAAAGACGAACAGCTTAAATTCAGCTTGATTTTCAGATAACATAATAAGTAACTAAACAAAATATACCTTGCAAAGTGAAAGAATTTTATTGACAAGTTTCAACTTTTCAAGATTTTACGATTTAATCACTTTTAAACATACTAAGAGTAGAGGAAACAGCGGGAGAAGTCTCCCTAAACCTTTCCCATATGCAATCCAATAATAGTGTTGTCTCTATTACACCTGAATTAAATTGAAGATCTTGGTAAAAAATATGAATGCAATGAAGTCACAATTTTATTTTTTGAATTCCGCAACTGAGAATTCTTAGTCTAGTAAAGAAAACCGAATAAGTTTAGTTGATTTCTAATTATAAAATAAAATTTGAACTGAAATGTATTAAACAGTTTATATTAATTAGAATGCAATAGAAACTAAAAGAAGATATTTTGTTACTAAAACATTACTAAAAAATAAAAGCTTAAAGAATAAATTATTAAAATGAAAATAAACATCAGAAAAACAAAAGCAACAAAGGAAAAATAAATTATCTGATTACATCATCAATTTTGAAAATTCTTAAATAATATGAACCTTTAGAAATTGTCTATTTGAACAGCTTTAACTTACTATATCATTATTTTTTTCCAACCCAACCATCTTTAGAGACAATTTAACTTGCTCAGTTAAGTAAGCATAATAAATTATTGCACAATCATCTTTAAATTACTTTAAAAATCTAATTTCTTTATTGATATTATTTTTAAAAACAAAGGAAAAAAATCATACAAGTTACATTTTAATCAAATTCAGAAAGCTTTAATTTTTTTTTTTTAAATAAAATAATTTAGTATCTTTTAAACTGGTCATCATTTAAAAATACTTTTGAATACATAATCACTGAGTTCAGTAAGTCAATATTAAGGCCAGGTTAGCATTAATAAAATGCAAATCATTATGACATATTATTTTACAAGTTTATGGCTTTCAATTAAAAGAGTACACAAAAATTCATTCATAAAAAGTAACAAACCATAAATTTATTAATAAAAAGTACAATAAGAGATTTGGCAAGGCTACTAGTACAGTATTGAGAAGATACACTAAAGAAAAATAAAATTTAAAAATCCATCACTAAATTAATAGAGCTGATATCTGTGATACTTTATTCAACATTTTTTAAAGTTAGAAAGAAAGATAAAATTAAATAATTAACAAGATAATTTTATCTTTTAAAAAAAGTCAAAGCAAAAATTTAATACACAAAATAACCTTTTTTTTTTTTATTCAGATATTTAAAATTTCATAATATAGTATTATTTACAAATTCAGCAAAACTTCAACAATAAATTAACAGTTTTAATAAATATGTTACAAAATTATACAGAAAGAATTAATGAATTATTCAATTTATGAAACAAAAGCTACATAGAAAGTGGAAAAGAAAATTTGTGCAAAAACCTTTTATGTCCTATGAAATCAAGAATAGCCTTTTCCACTTTCTAATACAGTTTCTAAGTACAGCTTATAATGCTCATCCCAAGTTGGTTTAAACTTCTTTCTGGTGATCATCTTCGAAAGTATCTTCCAAATAACTTTAATAAAATGAGAAAAAAATTAGCATTTCATGTGATGAGACAAAATCAATATCATTTTTACATGTCCATAAGCATTTTTATACTAAAAAACCAATTCAAGAGGATTTATTACTGAAAAGTTATATATAGCAAGAAATATCTAAAAAATATTATCTGACCAGAACAAAAGTTTGCATATGTTAAAACAAAGGAAAAGAAAGATTAAAATTATTATGTCCTTCAAAATGCAATGCCTTGCATCTTAAAATTTTCTGAATCAAATTTCCTAAATTATGAATAAGGTGATCATAAAATTTAATGAGAAAATGTTGATGACTTGATACAGTGCTTAAAAATCTTAACTATATTCAATTGATTAATAGAAGTTGATAAGCATAAATGAAATAAACAACATTCTTCAATTCTTTCCAGAACTATTTTATTTGGAATCACTGATAGACAACTAAATATGAAACTGTAATATTTTTATATAAATGCTTCATAATATAGTTTACACTTAATTTTTTTAAGATTCCAAAAAAATAAAAAGTTATTAATACAATTATTTGTAATGAATTTGCATAACTATAACATTTAATACTACTTTTTATAACAGAAACCTAAAAGGAAACTTGTGAGGAAAGTCAAAATTTATTAGAAAAAATTTATCAAGATCATAAAAAATTAAAAGATAAGATTTAAAAAAATTAAGATACAGTACAGTTCAAATTCCAGTCTAATAATCTAATCTAAGAACTGCAATTTTAATTCAAAATATTTATTGTTTATTCATATATACATTTATAAATATCTCTTTAAAACTCTTATTAATTAATTTAAAATATCCTTTATTATTTTTTTATAACAAGTAAATACACCCATAAGTTGAAAATAAAGTTTCTATTACAATATGAATTGCTCCAATCTAGTTTATCATTAAACTGTGTTCTATGATTACTAGACACTTTCATAAAAACATTTTTATTCATTCTACAAAGTTGAAATAAATTTAGGACATCAATATCTATTATTATATAACAAAAAATTGATATAATTTAGTTCATCTATAATATATGCTGCAATATCTAATGCTTATTTGAAATTTTACTAAATCAAAAAAAAATAATAAATAGTCATGAATCATCATAAATCAACAGTTTATCAATTTAATGGATTTAGCACCATTGATTAAACAACAGAAGGAAATGGAGGGTTAAAAAATGCTTCAATTCTTACAAATGAAGTAAATTGATGATTAAGTTCAAAATTTAATTCAATTATAATAGATATTTATACTTAAAACAAGGAAATAAGAGAAAAACTTTTTAAGAATTAAATACATAAGAAACAGAAGAGAGAGAAATAAACTACCTGGTCATGATTGTAAAAATGCTGTTATCCAGACAGGTAAGTAATAGAACATTTTAATTTAAATTAGGAAACGAAACAATTATTATCAAAATAAGAATGCATATTTATATATATCATACAGATATGATACAAGCCTGAGACAACAGATCCAAAAAAGAACTTCATTATATAACAAATTTTACCAAGCATAAATACTAGATAAGTAAAGTAAACAATATTAATTAAAAATAAAACAAAAACCATAGAAAAGTGCTTGAGATTTTAAAATTATTATAAAAGAAGAAATTAATCAATATTAAGAATGATAAAATCCAATTAAAAAACATTGAAATTTGCATTTCTGCAGAAATATGTAATATATAAATTTAAAACTGTTTTCCTTTCACTTATTTGTTAAATACGTTAGTTTTGTTTGTTAATTCCCATTTGTTAACTTCTCTCATTTGCATGAAAATATTACTCTCCAAGAAGAAATCATTAAAAATAAAGCTGAAAACATACTTATCTTAATCAATATGAGAGCAATTTGAAATTTAATTATTTGTAATTTGAAAGTAATAGAAGGGATTAACTTGAAGGGATGACTAATGGTGGGAACTTGAAGCCAGTAAAAAAAAAAAAAAAAAAAAAAAAAAAAAATACTAACTGAATAAAAATTTTAAAATCACTAAAATATTAAAAAATTAAATCAGATTATATATATATATATATATATATATTCTAAATGATAGTTTTGAAACTTGTATCTTAGTAACAAATTAACTTTAAACTCAACTAAAAATATCTGCACAACAGAAGAAAAAGTAAAAATGGCTAAAGAGAATAACTTAATTTCAACACAAGTAAAGGAATATGAGTAAGAATTGAAACAATAAAGCAGATTTATTATTTCAATGAAAAAAGAGACTTTATTTTAAAATGTGTTTAAATTAGTAAAAAAAAAAAGTACTTATAGTTTTTTTAAAAATGGAAAATTTAGAAATGAAAATTGTATTATTTTTAAGTTAAATGATTATAATTTTCATTATGTAAAAGTTAATTAGTTATTTAGGGGTTTGTGGCACAAGAGTCTATCCAAGCTATGCTGCACCAAACATACGGTTGAAGGTAAAAACCATATAATGAAGTTCTAGAAAGTTAAAATCTGCAAAAACTAAGAAAATGGGGAGATTCCTAGTTAAATAAAATGAAAAACCCTTATCTCTTTCAAGAGAATATAAATATTTTGTTTGAGATATTCTGCCACCAAGTCACAAATGTTTGAAGATGATGTATCAAATAAACATAATCAATGGGGATTAAAAATTGGACATTCAGATAAAATATGACACTCAAATTAATAAGACATGCAAAGTAGATGGGACATTGATCACCAGACAGAAGATGTTTATGTGTGAGATGAGTATGGCCAATGTGAAGTAGAGTCAATTTGTTATGTCACTCAAAAGCAGTTTTTTTTTTAATTGAAAATGATGCAAAAATATTTTTATACGATTATTTGTGCGGAAAAATGTAAAATCTCTCAACCACTATTTCATATCCTCTGGAAAGTAAGTATAACAAAGTAAATTCTTCTGCTATGGAATATGTGTACCATATTTTGTACACATTTGTCAAAGGGTATATAATAAAATTCAAACATACAAATAAATATATTATCAGTTATATACAGAGAGAGATTTGATTACAGCTACTAAGAGGTGAAATTCTTTTAAGAGGAAATAATGGAAATTTTAAACAATCTGTAATACATGCTTTTGACCAGTTTAAATGAAAAATGTTTCTGAAAAGCAAAACAGTTTCAAATAGATGCAATATTTTTTTTCTCTGCCTTTTAATTGTGACAAAACTGAAATTTTAATAATATTACAATTTTACTTTTCACATTTTCAATCAAAATATATTTGTATTAATATCTAAACTTCAACAACAACAACAAAAAAGATTATCACAAACATTAATAAGGACAGTTTAACCACAAACAATCATCAATTACTAATATTTTGAAAGATGTCAGAAGTTTAGAATTTGAATCTTTGAAACTTTTGAATTTGAAATTTGAACCTGAATGCTAATATTCCAATACCAGACATAATTACTTTTAAATCAAACTGGACATTTAAAATTTAGGATTTTGATGAAGTATGAAATTATTATCCTCAATTTTCAATAGAATATAAAATTCAAGAATTTTGATGAAGTACGAAATAATTATCCTTGATTTTCAATAGAAAATAAAATTCAAGATGAACCTGACTCTGTTAGCCTATTAAATCTTGTTTCTCCTTAATAGGGGTGCAATACAAAATAAAAGATTTACAACAAGATACAAAGAAAAACAAATATATTCCCATACATTGATATTTATTACCTATTAGGTACATAGAGAAAAAAATGCAATTATTTGAAAGATATAATTAAGTACTTGATCTTTAAAATTGAAAGTTTTAATAAAATAGGAACTTAAACTATACTTACATTCATAAAACCGATCTCTACATTTTGTATATCGCTTATAACAGTCTGATAATAATGGAAAGTTGGAAGATTCAAAATAGTTTGTATCGGGATTCATTTTCCAAGAAGCAGTCAAAGCAGCATCACAGAAAGCATTCACTTGCCTGAATAAAAGTTCCAATATTTCATGAAGATGATGAGTGTCTTGGGTGAGAAAACATCTGCAAAAATAAATTTTCGTTCAAGTGCAAATTCCCTTCAAAAAAAAAAAAAAAAAAATTGTTCTCTCGTCAATTAATAAATCTAAAAAACAAAAAGGTTTTTGTTTTTCCTTCCTTTCTGCAATAATTGCTAGCTCAAATTAAAAGAAATCTTCAGACAATTTATAGCATTAAACATATAATAGTATAAAAACTATACAATAATACAGGGTGTGCCAGAGAAACTTGCTTATTTGAAAAAAAAATCTCAAGCGACGAATTGGGTGGGCAGAGGGCTGATAGGTAGCGCTACTGGAAGGGGAAGTCCCCAAATTAGTTTTCCCCTCTAGTCAGTTGCCATCATGCTCTTGTTAAGAGAGCAGAAGGCATTCGCCATCGAGAGCTTCTTTTCTAACGGTCGCTCATATGTTGCTACGCAAAATGCCTTCCGCCCTCGCTTTGAAATTCCTCCTCACAGGCCCGTTCATGGCCATCATTCGATTCTGCTGTGGGTTAACTCATTTCGGGAGTGTCTCTAAATTCAGAAATGGACATCAACGGACCCCCAGAGCTCCGGAAAATGTCGAAATAGTGAGGCAGTCAGTTCTGCGTTCGACTCGCAAACACGCAGCTGCTCTGGGAATTTCCGACACCACTCTTCGACGAATTCTCCATCAAAACCTTCCATTTCATCCCTATAAATTGACTGTTGTGAAAGAATGAACTGAACGCGACTTTGTTGCCCGTCAAAATGAGTGTGAAATGCTGCTTGACAAACCTGTCTGAAGACGCGGTCGTATTTTTAAGTGACGAGGCTCACTTTGAAATCCCTGGTTTATGTCGATCGACCACGGATCATAGCGCACCTCAAGAACACCATTCGCTAGGCCATTGCCAACATACCGATTGATATGCTGCAAAGAGTGGACACGAACTTCAAAAATCTATTTAATCAGTGTAAAAATCTATTTAATCAGTGTTAAATGGGGGTCGCCATTTAACCGATGTCATTTTTAAAACTGTATGAAAAAATTGAGATATTGTATTCTCAAATAAAAAAGAATCAAAACAATAACCGAAGTACTTTTGTTTTTATGGACCTTTCAAATAAGTCAGTTTCTCTGGCGTGCACTGCATTATTAATAAATAATAATTTAATACAGCCAATATTAAGAGTATAAATATATTTCTAAATATAACTTCTTTACCGTTCTAACGCTTTTTCTAAGTATTTCAGATGAATTTCCTCAAGAGCGTCAATACTCAGTTCCTTGGTATTCAAGCTGTTCAAAAGAGATTGCCAGAGAGGACCTCCGAGATCCTGATGAATGCAGCTGCGTAAAACACGAACAAACTGATGCATATTAAACCTAAATGCATAATAAGAAAACCTTTTTAGGAAACTAAAACACGCACAATTTCATTTCACATTTATATTTCAGTCACAGCACAACTAAAATGTGACAGTCAAAACAAGTTAAATATAAAGTTCTAAAACCAAGTCAAATATAAAGTTCTAAGAACAAGTTAAATATAAAGTTCTAAAAACAAGTTAAATATAAAGTTCTAAAAAAAGTTCAATATAAAGTTCTAAAAAAAAGTTCAATAAAAACTTCTAAAAAAAAATTTAATATAAAGTTCTAAAAACAAGTTAAATATAAAATTCTAAAAAAAAAAAATTCATCTAGTTCTAAATTTACCTATAAAGTATCACTTTTCTATACTGAGGAGATTGTTGTAAAACTTCACTTCTTGCTAAAATATTAAACAAATATAAGACATGTTATAAATAATGATATTCGAAACTGCACATTATAAATTATTAGTTACTAGCCGCCTTTGGCGACCAGCTGGTTCGCCATAAGTAATGCGTTTTTTTTTTTTGTTTTGTTTTTTTTGTTTTTTCAATTAAATCACATATTCATTAGCCTTGAAGTAATTCCGGGCATTAATTACCCTGAAATTAATATTTTCTTTAAGATGATGGACGGAAAGTTCTAAAAAAACACGTTTTCCTAATAATATTCTTTAATTTTATAAATCAAATTTAATTATTGATTTAGAAGACTGATTGATGTAGCAACTTTTATTTAAAATATTAATAAAAATATTTTGTAAAATATGGCTCAGAGTGCAAAGTATGAAGAAATCTAAAACTCATTAATTCATCAATGCATAACTGGATTCAAGCCACATAAATTCAATCAGGTTTATCGTAAATAAAGAAGATTTATTGAATTAATGATATAGATATTGCAAACGATCATAGAATCCTTTGCCTTGCATTTTTTTAAAGAAAATATCACATTTTATATTTCTTTTATTTTATCCAGTCACGTGGTAAAAGATGCATTTCTTTAGATTTAGTTGCGATGATAGTTTTTCTTTTTATTTGAACTTCCGTCATTGTTTTCTTTTATTTTATCCAGTCACATGCTAAAAAACATGGTTAAAATATTTCTTTAAAAATTCGTTAAAAATAGAAGCTTAAGTTATAGATTAAAACACTGATACCATTAGAAAGCTAATTTTTTATTCTTTAAATTGATGTAAAAATCATGTTTGTGCAATAATATTTTTGGAAGTTATAGCGGAAAAACGACGAAATTTCGCTTAAATTTTAATTAATTCAAATTCTAATTAAAAATTCGAAAAAAGGGCTCCGAGGCGCACATTCGCGACCTCCAAAGTATACATATACCAAATTTGGTAGCTGTAGGTCTAACGGTCTGGCCTGTAGAGCGCCAACACACACACACACACACACACACACATTGAGCTTTATTATAAGTATAGATAAAAATCAATTATGAAAGAAAACTTTATAAAACTAAAAATGAGGCATATTAGACAAAGAGCCAGCAATTTACAATCAATAGTGATAGATGAAAAATTAGACTAAAAATGAACACATATTTATTTGGAAATAATCAATAATTACCATCAATAAAATGTAATCTCCATATTTTCCCCAGAAGCCAACATAAAAATTCTAATTCTAAGATGCGAGAATGAATATTGATGTATTGTGTAATGCAAGCTTTATGAATAATAACATTTAGAGGCCAATCAATCTAAAAAGAAAATAATTTTTGTTTAAAAAGATAACAAGACATTAAATAGAAAATAATAAATACACAATATTACTTGAGAGTATTTTTATGTATTATTAATTATTCCTTTCGGATAAGATATAAGTTTAAAATAATAATAGAGAGAAAAGAGAATAGTACTTTTAATAAAATAATAATACTTTAAAAATAATAATACTTTTCTGTTTGATTAATTTCCTAAAATTTCGCTTCATGAATGATAGCAAGCATTAGATATAAATATATATATGCACAAAATCCATTAATAGGGTAAAACATTTGTCAAATAATTAATGTAGTATTTTAAAATACATTGGAATTATAATGCCTTTTAAATAATTATAATGTATTTAATATAATAATTTAAGTAACAAATGTGGAAAACTGCATAAATGACACCAATATATTTAAAATTTCTATTCAAAGAAATAATACAAGTGATCTCTACAATTCCATATTGTTGTAAAATCTAAGTCTATTTAATTTCTATTTCAGAAAATTGATTTTTCAATTCCATTAAAAGTCATCAATTCAAAACTGGTCGTATCATAAAGTTAATACGGTAATTAATATGTCAAGTATCAATTCATTAAAAAACATAAAATGAAATTCATAACTTACATTGAGAATAGAAATGTCTTTAAAAAACCTTTATTTACATATCAGGCATTTGATTTTTATTTCTTCAATAATACCAAATTCCGATCAAAAATTGAACCTAAGTATAAAGCTTCCCTGGACTTGTTCTAAACTTATGAATCAGCTAAAGAGATATTATTTGCATAGTATTTTCACAGGTGGATCAAAAAGTTCACTAAAATTTAAAATTCAACTTCAAAGCTAACTAATAACAAAAGAATCTGAGAAATACAAAAGAAAACTGAATTTCAAAATTCTTAACATATATCCAAATTTAGAAAGGTAGTAGATAAATGGTGAATATAACTTCCACATAAAGACATAACTTACATTTGTATGATGAAAAACTCTTTGCATATCTACTGACATTGCTTCATTTTTTGGCAAGTTTAGAAATATTTATTTCCTCCTTTAAAGCAACAAGAAGGCTATTTTGGAATGAATCTCATACTTTTAAATTGTGGTCAGATAAAGTCAACACCTACGCTGATGTTCCAACCCCTCACTATGTTTGTACTGGCAGATTTAAGGAATACCAGATTCCCTTACACAATATTTTTACAGAAAAAAATTAAAATAATGAAAACCCCTGGCCCAAGTGTAAATCACAATTGGTGCTTTGGTCTAAATTTAATGACAGGACAAAATAAATAGAATTATGTCTTGTTAAGTCCATAAAAAAAACTTATTGAATAAGAAAAAGAATATCTCAACTGAAATTAAAAACATGCAATAATAAAATTTATCAAGTATATTTTCATAAATATTAATACAGTTATGATAATGCTCTGATTTGCAAAGCCACAAAATTATCAGAATCATTCCGCAATTGCGAATGGAGCAGAGTATGATAGTTTCAGCATAAGTTTAGAAAATTTGTCTTTCAAATAAATTATGAAACTATTATTTTTTTAAGCAAAGAATGAAAGAGGGTATATATTTCAGGGTCAGTATCAAATAATTAAAAATAACTCTTTGAACTTCCTATATGCATCAAATGAATCTCTAATAGTAAACAAAATGATATTAATAAAAACAAATGCTGATGATTTCCTAAATAAGATGCTTTGCTATATTCAAAATTTTACAGAAGCTTTTGAAGCATCC
>JAPMOQ010001638.1:469361-497255 GCA_026543055.1 Argiope trifasciata
TATTCAATTGAGTCGTCCATTCTGTATTCGTATAATTTGCTCCAGTCTTTAATTGTTACATTAAAATGGATAAAATAGTCTTTGAGATTTGCCTTCTTTGCGTCAGATTTAAATGAATCTTCGGAATGAAGTAAATTTTCATTTTTTAATCGTTAGTTCTACCTTATTTCTTAGTCGTTAATTCTACAAATATACTTCATTCATCGATTAATAAGGTTGCTTTCATTCTGTTTGTTTACATTCTCAAAAACACCGATCGCGGCGATGGCGGCTTATGTCAAAGTCCTCGGCGATATCATTTAACAACATACTTTAGGCAAAGTTGTAATAAGATCTATTTTACCTTTTTTATTAGTCCATTTGACAGCATTTACAAAAGATATTGGGTTGGATACCTATTGGAATCCTTTAATTATGATGTATGTACTTATTAGATCCGCGAATAAAGAAATTTTTAGCTGCGAATATAGAAATTGGGTCACATTTTTTTAATCCGCAAATAGTGAAAACGCGAATGAAGGAAGTGCAAATAAGGAGCTTTTAGTGTACAATTTATACTTTTAAAACAACAGGAATTAATTTTTTTTTCTTTTTTGCTATTTTAAATTTAAAAAAAAAAATTTAACTGTTATTTTAAAGTTCTGCATAAGTTCAAACAACAGTAGAGACCCTTAAATTCTTTTTCAAATAATATGAAATATTTTGAAAATGCACTTCAATTCTGCACATTTTATTATTGTTTTTATTTCATTTCTCAAGAGCAGGGTATTTGGCAAGACAGCATTTAAATTTCCATAAATATGAATTCATGATATAAATTTGCTAAAACAAATGCTACAGTAATATATCTGTTTTATTTAGGTATTTCACTACATAACACCAAATGAAGAGATTTATGTGACTCACCTTTCTATTAAAATTTCATTTATCTCATTTGATATATAATTTAAAGAAAGTCATAAAAATTGTTTTAACAAATTTACATTAACTTAAGGATTAAAATTTGCAAAAATTTATTATGCATTTTTTAAGTAAATTTTTTTTTAACGTTAGAATAAGATGAATCTACGTGCAATACAAAAGTATAAATAAAAAAGATTCCTCCATGCAGTGTGATGTAAATAAGATTTATTATATGCAATTTGATAATGTTTATAGAAGCAATAGAAGCTCTGTCACTCAAAATGTTGGAATAAATTATTCTGATATCGAAAATACTACTTCTAAATTTAATACAGAACTCGCAAGAAAATATAGTTAATTGGATAGATCATTTTGAAAACATTTCCCAACTGTTTAGTCTGTCAGACCTACAAAAATTTATTTTTTAATTAATTTTTCACTAATTATTTAAAATATATCTTTATCGTTCTTTACACTTACCTCATGTTCAAAACATCTCTGATATTATATAGCATCAAATTTTGAAGAGAAATCAGCTGAATAAATAAATATATATTTTCCTTTTTATCCCCGTACTCACTGACCAACAAAGAAAGCAAGCAATCCATGAAAGAACCAGGGGGAAATTTATCTGAAAGCACATAATGCATACATTTCATTACAATAAAAAATAATAAGAAACAAACAAATGAGAATAAGATTTTAAAAAATATCAAAATAAATTATATGGTGTGAGAAATGACTAATAAGAATAAGCAAAAGGTTCTTAAATTTGATTGCAAAATACAATGTAAATGTTATTTAGCCAGCATCATATGCAAGCTAAATACTCTTTAATCTATTTTTTTTTTAATTACCACTTTTTTTACTTTTTGAAATAATAAAGGTACAGCACACAAATATGTCCCTTTTATCCAAAACATTTGTTATTTTTTAAACAAAATCAATCTCTTGCACCCTTAGCCTAAGAATATGTCTGAAATAAAAAGCAAAAATTTTTGTTTTAATTAAAAAGAGACCAAATTTGTTAAAACTTTAATTTTTACTAATATTTATTTCAATCAATATTACATTAAAGAAAGGAAATCAATTGTATGAAATTAAGACACACAATAAAACATGAAATGAATAATCTTGCATCCAAATCTAGTGAAAAAGAATAGCAGAGGAAACAGTAAACATTTTATTTGTTTAGACACACACACACACACACAAAAGATATATGTTTTTATATAACACTTGCTTACCTACAAAGTGTTTTTTCAATAACATTATTTGGTATACAAGCTGATAATTGCAGCCTCCCGTTTACTAACAATTTTTGGATTATGTCAAGCTCTGTGTAATATAAGATGACAAGATATTGTATTACAGTTTTTTGGTAATTTATCATGAGGGCCATAACTTTCAATAAGTACCAATTACTTCTTTTATTATCACACCAAAATATGCCCAATTTCATTTTTATAAAAAAATAAAGAATAAAAAATTTACAACTGAATAAAAATAATAATTATATAAATTTAAAAAAAATAAAGATATAAAAATTTACAAATACTTCATAAATTTAATACAGAAATAAGTGCTTAGCAAAACAAAAAAGGAAAAGAACTTACTACGGGACAATTTATAAATCATGAATTAAAATTTTGAATTATATTAAACAAAAATTATCACATATTATATGTAATAAGTTCAAATTAGCTATACCATGAAAACAATTTTCTAATTTCTTTACATAGTAATTTTAAATTGCACTGGCTTTTAATTTTTCCATGAAAGCAAAATGTTGAAGTTAGCAAATTCATTTTTACACCATATAAGAATGAAATTCTTTCTGATGCTTGCTCTTTTTTATCATTCCTGTCTACCGACTCAGTTTGTCACTTTGTTCTTGCCACGATTTGGACAAAAAAAATCTTTGTGAAAGATAATAAAAAGTGGATTATATTCATAAAATGCTGAAGAATAAAGAGCATTTAAAAATTCAATAACTTTTTTTTTTCATTCCAAATTTTGCATATATATTTGTTTTCAATATCTCAGACTTTACAAAAATCTTTCTCCTAATGTTCATTGGATTTTTTCCCCTTTAAAATTGACCTCCATCTTTTTGATTCACTAAATAGAGACAGAAAGATCTTTGCCTGGAATATAATGAATTTTACCGTTATGTATACAAAATGGCAACTCTAATCATTTAATCAATAAAGAAAATACTTTAAATGACATGAAAAACTATATCTTGTATTGTTTGAATCAATAAAGGTAGTCTGAAAAAAAAAGTCAATTTTTCATAATTTCCAAGCCCTAAATAGTTAATTAAGTATTCTTGAGATTTTGAATAAACAAAATGCCATTCTTAACCAATTAAAACTTTTAACTGTCATTATTTTAGTCAATTTCAATGGTTCTCTCAATGAAAATCTTTCAATCAGCGAGCAGCGCTAGCTTGAAGCAATGATTAAGTTGCTTAAAATAATGAAATTAATAGCATCATAACTCAGTCTATTTTAGTAGCTAAAAAGTAGACATGTTTAAAATATTAGAATGTTGATTTAATATAATTATGTAGTATGAAATACAAATATAATTATTAATACTTTAATTTCCTATTTTTACAACAAATCAATTATTAATAATAATAACATTATATATAATTCATTACACCTCTAAAGAATTTTTCAATTGGAAGTAAATGTCTATTTCTAACAGTTTAGAAATTAATTATTGAATTATGATTACAGTGGATGACCTATACAAATAAAAATAAAATTTTAAAAAATTATAAAACCTAACATATATTTACATAATATTAGATTTCAAGGAAACTATCAATCCATTAACTACAAATATAATTATGCTAATGATTTGCTTTAATAATGCACAATGGAGTGCATTATTAAAGCAAATCAAATAAGACAATAAAGACCTGCACTTACTTAGTTCGAATGAAAGTGACTCTGTTATTTCAGAAGATTCAAATTCCCCTTTTGTATTTGAATAACTTTTTTTATTTGGCATGTTCTGAATGCTGAATTTATCATGAGCTAAATAAGAGTTTGTCATGTCCCTTTTCTGAGAAAAATTCCAAGAATTCACAAACAAATTTGGCTCTTTTGATGCAGTCAAATCAGAGAAAGCAATAGTTATGGGATTATACCCATATGCAGAAAACAAAATTCCAACACTTTTATACAATATGCCATCGAAATTCTTTACTTCTTTTAATGTAATGCTAGGAAAGGATTTGCATCTTTTCAAATTCACATGTTGATCATTCTTTTTCCTAAAAGAATACAAATTTAAAATTACTTGAAGAAAACATATTATTACATATTTTTAAGTGTTTGAAACCAATTATTAATTTTAATCAAATATATAGTACAAAAACAAATTAGATTTCATTCAATGTAATGAATGAATAACGAACATATTTTCCTCTAGTATTGCAAGTATTTGCGAGGGAGGGGGTGGGGAGAGATAATTAGTTAACTTATTAAGGTGCACTTTTTTTAAATACGATTTTACTTTTCATTAAAAAATATTTAACTTATAAAAAAATCATGTTACAACATTTTTTTTATCACTCATAGCGAAATTTTGATTACAAGAAGATTAATAAGTTACATTGGAAATTAAAATAATCACTAAATGTAGATAAAACTTTCTAAAAATTAGTTATTTCTAAAAATTAAATACTGTTCGATTATTTTTACAGTAAAAAATTTTGACAAATTGATTTAAATTTGTAAATGAATTTTAAGAAGACATAATGCATGAAAAGGAGAGAGAGGGGGGGGGATAACTATTTAGTTAGCGTTGCAAAAGTATAATACAAGACATTTTTTAAGGGTATTTTTAAAAACATTTAAACATCGTTTTGATATGATTTTTTATAAAAGATATTTTATTTAAACTTTTGAAAAAAATAATGATTCTACAGCAGCAAAGAAAAAAGGATTAAGGTATTTACTCCCCCCCCCCCTTATTATTATAATGTGATATATTTTTCTTATACAATTGAAACTATTTCCTATATATTTAAGTGCTTAAAACAACTATTCCAACATTTCTAAAAAACACTTGACAAAATAGGATTAATTTCAAACTTCCTTGCCCAACAAGCTATAACTTACATATCATGAGCTGATTCAAATGTAGTTACATAATTCAATTGTTCTGCAAGAAAAAAATATATACAGATAAATTGTAAAATTATAAATTGAATACATTCATAATTGAAAATACATCTTTATTACTTTTTTTTCAGTGAAAAATAGCTATATTTTTAGATCATAAAGCTATAATATATAAATTTTTGCACTAAAATATTAAAATATAAATATTAAAGAAAAATATAAAATTAATAACGTACAAAAGCAAACTAAGAAAATGGATATAACATATTTTTTGGCTCCTTTTTATTATTTAATATTTGCACATCAGGTACACTGAATTCTTTATCTTCCTTCCAAGTACAATTTGTTCAAAATTCCAGGTAAAATTTTTAAATATTGTCTTCCTTTCATTTTATTGATAAGCAATCAGTTTAAATTGCAAAAAGTTATATCAATTGCAAAGCAAAAAACATTTTATTTTTTAAACTGAAATAAAGCACCACGATGCGAACATTAACAAAATTACATCAAATTTTGAAATATATACCATCTATAGAAGAAAAACAGTAGAAACATGCTTGCTTTTATTTTCATATAGTTTTTAAATGCACTAAAATATCAAATAGTTTTTAGTAATTGGAATTCAGTTTGAAATATATATAGACTTATTTGTGTGCCAAAGGTAGTAATAAAATAAATTTTAATACTCTTGATACATTTCCAACAATTAAAGTTTTTTAGAATATCAAAGTGAATTGTTTTTAGCAAATGAAATAATCTATCAAAAACAAGACCTTAGAATTGTAATGTTTTGATCAGAAGTTGACTAAGTAATTTTCTGTAGACTTACTAAAAGAATACACTGCATTTCTTTTCAATACACATGTATATGTATGTGTGCATGTAATTCAAATTTTGCACCCTTTTAAAATTCTTTCTTTCAGCAATTATATTGAGAAATAAAAATGCTTTTTATTCAAGATGAGCAGATCTTGGAATCTAATTTCTATAAATTCAACTGTTTGATATTAATCCTATTAACTTCAAAGGCTTCTGAAGGGAAAACTTTCACTTTGAAATAAAATTTAACCATATCTTTATAAAAGTCTCTATTACTCTTTGGACAATCAACAGAGAGCACATCGCTTTAGGTACCAATTACAGTGAGAAATTATACATTCAAATTCATAAATACAATAATCCAAATTTATCATCAACTATTAAAGACTACAGATAATCTAATAAAAGGTATTGTTAAAGCAAAAACTCTTCTCCTCAGTTAGCATGATTGCTACATATGTGTTTCAGGAATTCTTTTCCAGATAATCATTTTCAGAGAATTTGTTCATACTTATACAAGAATCAGCAATTTTCATTTTAAAAATGACAAAATTTTGAGCTTTGTTTGATTTTTAGGCAACACTTTTTTTTTTCTTTTCTTTTGTATTTTGAATGAAATAAAGCATTGAACTTACTTTCAATTTTCTCGGCCAAAATTTTTTGATCAATAAAAATCTGCTGTTCAATATAAAATTCATCTTCAGAAAAATTTCTGCCATTTTTATGTTTCAATTCAAATGATTCTTTGTTTAAAATGTATTGTTCACATTTGGCCATTCTACATTTCACAGCATCATATGAAAACAACATGGACAGACTGGGAGGTGCATTACATGTCATGTAGTCTAGGCTGAACATCTACACAAAAAAAAAAAAAAAATAAAAGAGATAAAATTTTGTTAGTTTGAAAGAAAAACAACAACTTTATTTAGATTTTTGTGATATTATACTAAATGACATAATTTTACCAGCTATTAAACAAAGAACAAATAAAAGAAAATGAATACATTTTATTTTTCATTCTATTAAATCTTCCTGTAACCTTCCTGTATGTATATATATACATATATACATACAGGAATATTCTATGTATTATTTCAAACTTCATATGTATTATTCTATTAGAATAAACACATACATATCTCTAAAAAATAAATTTAAAAATAACGCCATTAAAATGATAATTTTAAATAAAAAAAATCTATAAAACTGTATGAGTTATTTACAATCAAATATCCTTTAAAAATAAAATTTTGGCATTTTTACATTATTAATCCTTTTTTAAAAAAACTATATAAAATATTGGAAATAGGCCTTGAAAATTAGCATAGTTTTAAAAAGTCATGTTTCTATTTCTAAATGTCATTAGAAAATATAATTTAATAAATAAAAATGAATTTAAGGGCTATCATACAAATGACAAACCAAATTCTTTATAAAATTAATTTATAATTTTTGATACATTATATTATGTTTAATAACAGAAACAAGAAAATAAATTTACATGCTGAATTAATTATAATACAAATTTATAATAAAAGAGTAACATATAATTACCTGCACATCGCAGTTTTGCAACAGCCTCATTGTTTTTCCACACTGCAAAATATCACGCGAGAATTTTTTAATCTCATATGGCAAAATTCTCATATTATCATCTTCATGTTCAGTATATGTAAATTTCCAATATAGTTCATCTGTTTGAAAAAAAATTATGTAATATTAATTTTCAAAAAGGAAATTAAAAATACATTATGAAATTTAATATGAATATTACAATTATTTTAATGCCCCTTAAAAATAGCAAACTTATTCAAATTTTCAAAATTTCTTCAATAATTCATTAGATTGAAACGTGGATTACTTTATGAAAATATATTCTGGTAAATAGTGAAATAAAAATATCGATGAAGGATACAATTAACATAAAGTATTTTTGAATTGTAAGACTTTATTGGAGGATTATTATTTACAAATGATTTTGAGATATTTTAATTGGAAAATTAGCTCACTATTTTATAATGATTTTATTAAATTCACAAACTTTATTTTAGTGTAACTGAAAATATTCAAAATTAAATTAAGATATTTCTGCTTAAAAGTAAATTTGTTAAAGGCATCATACTCCAAAAAGTCAAAAAATCACTGTATATAAACATGATTTCAAACAGTTCAGAGTACTGATGTAATACAAAAAACCATTAATGTTATAAGCAAATTCATTTATTTACATTAATGAAGTTATAATGTAGATATACCTTTTGAAATTATCAAATTAATGTAAGACGTGGTTTATTAGATCATTTCGTAAAATTTTACTTAAAATTTTTATTTTTCCAATTCATTTTTTTTTCAAAGTGATTGTTAAACTAAACAAACAAAAAAAAATGCAAAAAAATAAGACAATTTTTTAAAAAAGTATCAATACATGAAATTTTTTCTGTGCACAATATCAAAAATCAATTCAAACAGAAAGATACATTGATACAGAATTTTATATAGCCTATCAAATATTAAATCAGAATCTGATATATGTATACTAACAAACAACAAATCTTGGAAATTTCAAGCATAATAAAAACAGTTTATGAAAGATAAATAATTTTGCTTACCTTGGCAGATATTTAAAATATTACTACTAAGATCTTTATAAGTAGA
Organism: Argiope trifasciata; assembly: GCA_026543055.1. Lineage (NCBI taxonomy): Eukaryota > Metazoa > Arthropoda > Arachnida > Araneae > Araneidae > Argiope > Argiope trifasciata. The sequence goes on from JAPMOQ010001638.1 coordinate 477,884, forward strand.
ATCCTAAGATTCTTAGATTTTCTGATTTCAAAGTTTCAAATAAATGTTCATGCAAAAAGAAAATATATTTCGCGATTGCTCTGCATAGAACTGAGACTATCATTGCACAAGGATGCTCCCATTCTGCATTGTACCACTCAGATAATTAAATTTTTGATAATATGATAGCTCTAAAACAAAATTTAAAATTATGAACTAAAGAACCAATTTTAGAATTGAAAAATAAAAATTTGAAAACAAAAAAATATATATGATTTAACTAAACTATAGTTTAAGAATATTGCAAAGAAATTTTAGAACTACAAATAAATTTGCAATTTAAAAAATGCTTTTCTTTTAATAGTACAATTTCTTAAGTCTTATTTAAAACTAAAATTTAACTATGCTTAACAGTATACTGTAAGACTATCCAATATAAAATATCCAGTAAGAATGTTGAGTATGTTTTTCTGTAAAGTGAAATTTCCATATATCAAGGTTTTTTTCCAATGAAATTTCAAATTCCATATAAAATCCTTTGAAGATCTATTGTATTTAAAACAAAGAATGCAAAATACCTTTCCTATCCAAATACTTTCGATCCTCTTCAATTTGGAATTCATTAAAGGGATCACAGCAAATGCCTTCAGACATCCATTTATTTAGAAAGCTTTAACAATAATAATAATAATAAATTATTTTCACCAGAACCAACAGAAGATAGTCATTATAACTTCTAAAAACACATAAAAACTGATTTCAAAAGCATATCTTTATCAAGCAATACAATATTTAACTAATATGTTAAGGTAGTAGTATAAATAGTACTTTAAACATTCTATTTTAGTTTATTTTTATTTTAAGATTTCTTCTAATTTAATCTAAAGACTTCAGCTTTAAATTAAAGCCTTTAAATTAAAATATCTTCATTTGGTAAATATAAAAGAAATTCATAAATATTTTATACAACACTAAGTATAAATATGAAATAAAAGGAAAAACTTGAGATTAAATGGAGGTAGAAAATAGGGATAGAAAAATTAAATAAAGAGAAAAATATCAAAATAATAGTTTCCAACCTTACCTAAAATATGGAGTATATGCATATTTCAAAAGAACTGCAACCATGATTGCATTTTCCTTTGTTTTATGAAGCCAAGATATTTTATTTAAATATGTAAGCAAACCTAGGCCCTAGAAGAAATGTTGACAAATTACTTTCAATATGGCAATATATCAGTAGGAATAAAACACATTTTTATCTACCTCTATCATCTTTTTTAGCAAAATTGATGCAAAATATGGATTAATTTTGGTTAGCTGTTATTTTTGGATTATTTTTTAAAAACTAATCAATAATTTGAATTTTTTTTAAACTACTTTAAAAATGAGAAATTAAATTCCTATAAAGTTATTGTTGATTTCCATTCAGGAATTGGAATAAAAATATTAAAAAATTCTCATTTAAAAACTTACTTTTGGAAACTCGGAAGCAGTATTTCCTTCAAACCAAAGTCCACAAATTTCAATCAAACTACTGCAAAAAATAAATTAACAAGTGAAAAATAATCTCAATTAACAATAAAGGCGTGTGCATGTTTTACAGTGTTAGGTAGAAGTTGATAACTTAATTGTATATTATACTTTTGTTTCAATGATTGCACATGAAATTTCAATGAAAGGCAAGAAAATGTTAATGGCTGAAAAAAAAGTGGTCAGTGGTCTCTGACCGATAATCATTTGCTTACAGAGGTTGAAAAGATTAAAGACCAAACATTCCCTATTGAGCCATTGTCAAAGCATTTTCCAAACATTTCCTCACCATGACAAGATAATATTAAATCGAGTTCTGCTAAGATAAATGCTTCAAAAATGTTAGCAACTGCATTAAAAAATAGCCTAGGCATTTCATTTCATTATGTATTAAGAGTCTTTTTAATAAAAATGTCCTTTTTTAATTCCTTATCGAAACTTGGCTCCTGGATATCAGTATACACTGTTACAAATCTGCAAAGCTGCTTTCTAGCCTAGTTAGTTCAATCACTGGAAAGACCATTTTACTATTAACTATGTTGGATGCTGATCAAAACTGAATCTGTGATCTGGGCATGGCAACTAATTTGACAACAAAATAGATAATACTGGAATCTTCCAGAATTTTGATGATAGAACTAATAGGGACTTGAATTGTTCCAGAACCATCTCCATCCACCTCCAGACACTATGAAGTCCACTAGTCTCAGCAGAAGACAGTCGTGTATAAGTCAAAGGTGAATAAATGGAATCAATGAGAGAGAGAAAGAGATTTGTTTTTTCAGAAAAATGCTATTTGCTTTAGCAAAAATTTCACTTTTCATTACTGTTGTAATTTTTAATCCTACTAAATAATAAGGCTGTAATTTTTAAAACTATTCAATTCCAAATTAGTTATCTAAAAGCCAAGAAAATCATTTCTGGAAAATTAGCTGGTTGCCAAAGGCCAATATATATAAATAAATTGTAAGTATTCAAGAATGTTGAATAATAACTATAAATAATACTTTTTTAATACAAAAAAACTAATACTATATAAAATTATTTTAAAAAACAAACATCCATGAAAATGCTTATTATTAGTAAATATTAATTACATTATTAAATAAATAAAAATAATAGATATAAATCAACAAGAACCAAAAAAATAAATTTTCATTTGTAGATCTGTCTGATCAAATTTGCAAAGAAAGACAAACATGCCAAAATGTGAATTGCAAATCTCTAAACTCATTTTGAAGGCAATGATTTTAAACAACTTTCTTATAAAATAAAAAGCATACATGACATACAATAAATCCCATTATTATAAAACTGTTTGAGTAAACTTTTTTTAGGATTGAGTGTTTTGTGTTATTTTACATAGATTCCAATAAATTTTTTAAAATATGGTTTCATTTAATGTGGATTTTACATCATATATGAGATTTGGGGAAAAATTACACTCATTAAGCAAGGCTCCGAAGTATGTTTACATTTTCATTCTCTTTTTTCATATTGCAAATCAATTGTAGCTTTATATTGCTGAATTAAATCAAACTGAAATATAACAAAATTGCAAAGCTTCATATCACCAATATTTATATGTGAGTTGTAAATATTATTTCTAATTCATCCAAACAAACATATATATATAAACTTACTTCAACACTATGGCATTTTCCAAAACATCTTTTTGCATAACATGCACAGTAGGTGTATTATATTTCACTGATGTTATATACTCCATATATGCTGTGAGAATAGTATAAATACCATCCTTCAAACCCTTCAGAATCAAACCTAGAATGAAAGCAAAAAGATTGAATGGATAGATTCTGGGATTCGAAGATTAAAATTTTATATTTAATTTAAAATTATAATTTTTGTTTTATGTATCATTTGGAAATAGAGTTTATTATGCATAGTTAACAAACATTTATAATTATAATATAGAATTCTACAATTTGATTTTTTTTAAAAGACGAGTATTTAAATACAGAATGTTAGATGAAATCATATAGCTTAAAGGAGAATAAAAGGCTTTTAAAAAGAATAAAATTCAGTAAATTTTAGAAATAAATAAAATAATTTGATAAATTACCTATCAACACTCTGCATTTCAAAATAAATTTTAAACTCCCTTTGAAAGAAAAAGAAAATATAAATATAATTTACACCAAATGGTATGTATCATTTTTTCCTGAATAGAAAATTCGATTTATGATCAGTTAGAAATGTACATACAAATATTGTCTTTAGCATTTTATTTCACATTTTTTTCTTTTTCATCATAAGTAAGACTGTAGTTATTTTTAAATGAAAATTAATATATTCAATGAGAAAAGTTATTAAAGTAAGTAGGGAAGATACACATTAAATCATTAAATCTGCAGGGATTAAGTGCCCTCCTGTCAGTAATAAAATAAATGGCCAAATGCTCATAAATCATTCCTTAAAAACTTTTCTGCTGATATGGCCTGGTGGTTAAAGTCTCAACTTCAGGACCAGAGGTTTTTATTTACATTTAGAAAACTAATACATATTCCAAACCCGCATAGTTGAAAAAAGTATTTTATTCTCACTCAAAGCAAATATACAACAACAAAATGATAGGTTAATATATAGAAAAAGTAATAAATAGACTGATTATTAATCTTAAATTTTTTTGACTACAAATCAAAAATTAAAAACAATTTAAATCATTTTTTGAAATCAACACATACCTTCTTCAGGATTTATTGAAGAGCAAAATGTCTTTAACTTATAAAACGCTGTACCACATTCTATAAAATTTTCACAAATTTGTAATGTGCTTTCACTTGACATTTTAGCTAGTCGAGTAAATGGCTTCATTTGGAAAAATTTCTTTTTCTAAAAAATATATTTAAATAAGTTAAAAACAAATATTAAATTTATCTACAAATTGAAAAATTCTTATTAATTATTTTTAATAGGCGAGTTCCTTTAACATGTCGTATATTCTAGATCATGTAAATTTCCAAGTTAAAATCTCCCTTGAAAGCAAGACATTTTTTTAACATAATGAGAAAGATTTGAAAATTGATTTAAACTGTTCTTGAAATATAAATGAACAAATCTTTACACATTTACATTAAATGTTATTTCCCAGTCGATAATCAATCATATTGATAAAACCATTTAACCTTTTTAAAAGAACTTTTACTGTCTATCTATTAAATTATACATCATATAATGTATAATTTAACAAATTGACAGTAAAAATCCTAAAGCAAATCCATTCGAAAATTCAAAATTAAGTAATGCATTTTTATTAATATATTAGGACATTTTAGGCATTGTCAGTTTTTCAGAATCAAGCAGTAATGAAATTTTATTTATGAGGAGTTTAATAATCAAAGATAAAAAACTATGTCACAAAATAATTATAAAACTAAATGGTAAATGTGTGTTCAAAAATCTTCTAATAGAGATATCAAAATAGCTGTGTTAAATATAAATATGTGTTCTTTAATTGTGTAAACAGTTCTTTATGTATACAATGTATTATGTTAATTATTTATAAAATATCTAAAAAGCTTGAAAAGTTATTCTTAATTTTTTTTCTGTCAAAATTTAAATTAAATAATTTTATCTTAACTTAAAAATCATTACAACTTCTATGCCTTAAATTATATTTTCTACAACAAGAAAATAGTCCTTAGAATGAATAGTATAATCTCTAACTGAATTCACATCTGAATTTTTAAAATTGTAAAAAAAAATAATTGAAAATGCCCTTTTAACACAAAAAAATTGATTTGTAGATTTTAACATCATCAGGTTGCATTTTATCAACTGTTTATGAATGTATTTTTGAATCTGTTTCTGTGACAATAAATAACCTAAATCCATCCTATGCACACAGAATTGGCAGAAATGTTTTGTAATATCACAGACTTTTTGCTAAAATATGCTTATTATTATATCAGAAATTATATTATTAAAAAAATATTATTATATCAGAATCATTTTTATTAACTAAATAGCTTTGTATATTATGTTCTCGTCAATTTTAATGAAACAGCATTTTAATACCTTAACTATAAAAGTAGAGGAATTTACCAAAAAAGTAATAAAATATAACTATAAAAACATTAAATAGAAATTATACAACCCATCTTAAAGTGTTATTGTACAATTATTGTATTGCTGTATTTATTTATTAAAACAATTATTTATCAACATAATTTTTATGCAATTTAAAATTATATATAATGATTTATATTTTATTGATTCAAGTAAAACTACATCTTAGTTTACTTTTAAAAAAGGTTATTTTTCAGTCATCATTATAAATACATCCAGATGTGAGAATCAGTTTTGAATAATGTCTGTTATTGTTCTAGAAAGATATAATCAAGATATTCAATCAATCAACCCTAAACTATTTAGATAGAGTTTACAAATTTGCCAAATGAATTTGCAACAAATACTATCAAATCTGCAACATTTTTCTATGTCCTTTGAATTTTCTAGAGAGAAATGATACAAAATTTACAAAGTATCTAATTAAGAAACTTTTAATGATAATGAAAATTTGTACACTAATGTAAATATTTCTAGTGGCAGGAGAAAACAAAAACAAAAAAAAACACTAAAATTTCTTTTTCTAATAAATAAGTTACAGCTTGTGAATAAAGAAGTATTTTCCTTCCAATTTATGCTCATTGCTTCTGTAATAAGATTTAAATAATGATCAATATATATTGTGTAATGGTAAAATAATTTTATCCATAAAAATCCCTTTAGAAGCTTTAAAAAGTAGTGATTGCAAATGAAATCCACTATATATAGATATTTAAAGAATGTACTCAAAAGTGAGATGAATAAAAATTCTCATTATTATGATTACAGACATAAAATATCACAAATATGGTATTTATTTTAGTGAATTTCTAAATAAATATTGCAATAGATAGACAAATAACATTGGATATCTAGATGCCATATGAAAAGGCTAAATGTCTTCAGCATTTGATGACAGTAGTCACTAAAGGCATGTAAATAAAGAAAATTATAATTTCTTACATCATCATATAAAAATGTATTGGATGGAATTCCCAATAGCAAATCAAGTACATCATATACAAAATCCTGCTCTGACAGAACTTCTGAGGAGTCAAATAGTATACAAAACTTTTCAGCATCTCCTTCGTCTGTATTCAGAAGCACTTCTTTCTCATTCAGTTCAGATGTATATAGGTGACAAGGAATGTCTTGCCTAAATCAATATATTTTATAAATTACTTTTCAAAATATATAACAAAAGAAAGATCTAAAATTCCAAAATAATACAATGATGTAAAATGTTAATGGCTACAAGGATTTTATTGCCTTGCCTTATTCTTAGCAATAACCAAAAGCATAGTTAAAAGATTATTAAAAAATTTAAAATATTGCTGATTTCTTTACATCTTACTTCATTAAATGCAAAACTGACTGGAATTCAATTCAAATATTCACTCACCAAAATCTAGACAGTATTTAGGAGCATTATAAAGAGTTTAGACTCTAAATTGCAGACTAATAACATTTTTATTTAGTAAAATTCACTTTTTTTTCTTCTCTCTTTTAAGTACTATGGTCTATGAGGAAGCAAGAGGACTGGTTACCTTTTAAAATTGTAAATTAGTGCAAGCAAAGTTGTGTTCAAACAAAAAAGTAATAAAATCATAATATGTTATTTATAGTGATATAATTTATTAGTTAAATGTTTTAACTTGATTAAAACATTATCATCATTAGTGTTAATCAAACCTCTTTTAACTACGCATAGATTCTGCCAAATCTAAATGTTAAAATGAAAATAAAATCGTTTTAAAATACTGTACCTAAGAATTCATATAATACTTTTTTTAATTGAAGTTCTATAAGAATTTATTTATATCAAATAAATATCAATTATGCCAATTTATACCAAATAAATATCAATATTTTTTATAAATCAAATAAATATAAATTTATATCATAATGTATAATGAAAAAATTTATTAATATAGGACCATTATTTCAAAAGACTTTATTTTAATCATCAATAAAAATTATTATTTAAAACTTTTTTTTTAATCTTTAAGATATCTATTCAATAAGATTTATAATTGTGCAATAGTGCAGAGATAAAAAAAACTGAATAAATCCTAAAATTAATATATCAAAGATTTGTTAAATACAACAAAACTTAGAAGAAGTGATAAATGCATTGTGTAACAAAATTATTTGACTAAGTTATTGAAAAAAGTTAATTTTATAATACAGTCATAGCTTATTTTCAAAAGAATAAAATGTTTTACAAATGTAACCAAAATTTTTGAAGAATTAAAAATCATTAAAAAAATCCAAACAGAGTGAAAAACAATTTTGATTTAAATTAACTATAGGAATAATGCTCAATTTTTTAAGATGCTAAAAGGAAAATGTAGATTTCTTAAACATTTAAGTTAATGTTTTCAAATTCCTTTCATAACATTGAAAAACAAAGAGAAAAAAATGAAATACAATATATTAAAGCAACCATAGATAATGACTTGATTGTTGTTGTAAAATTCCTTATTAATGCAAAATATTAATCGAAAAAAATATTACAAAAATATGATCAGTTTTCAAAGTTTGAATTATGGAAACTTTGTTACAAAGTTTAAATTATATAAATATGCTTTCAAATTTTTATTCAATAAATGCTATTTATAAAACACCTACAGATTCATCAGCTTGGAAGAGCTACAAATTGATTGTTTACATTTATTAAATATTTTTTAAATCATTTTTCTTACATTAATACAATGAAATGAACTCTCTTTAGTTATTTCACAAATAATAGGTCATGGGATTTTCTGTTGTTGAAAAAAAAAAAGGAAAGCTCTGCTTATTATGTAATCATTTTATTTTAAGAATAAGAAAGTGGATCCTCAAAGATAACATAATAATCATCATACAGATTTGTAACAAAAACCTCGCTCATTCACTCACAAAAGTGAAGACATGTTGTCCTAGCACAGTTACTGTTTTTGTTTAATTATAGAGTTAAGCTTATTTGCTTGTAACACCTTAATTTAAAAAACTGAATTAAGATTATTCAACTTGAAAATTTGTCTTTTTCTTAATTTTTGTAAGTATTTAAAAAAATGAAATTATGAAAATTGGAAAATGCAAATGCAGCAGATAAATTAATAAGAGGGCCCTGAAAATGAATTATTTAGATTTAATAATAAAGAACTAATTGTGTGACGTAGCATAATTATTTTTTTAAGTCAGTTTTTTAAATTAAGTACATTTATTAATAAAAATAAAGTTTAAATACTTTAAATTGCATGAATTGACAACAATAATTTTACATCAATAATTAGAAACTCAAAACATTTCTTTCTAAAATTCAGATATAAAATCAAAATTGAATTTACTTTTTCCCCCGTTTTGATTAGATATAATTCATAAAAATTAAAATGACTTAATGCCAATAAAACTGAACTAATTGCTAAATAAATTAGTGTTATTCATATCAATATAAAGCAAGAAATTATGCCAATTAAACTATTCATGTCAATCAACCTATTTGAATACATCTTAACACACACACACAAAAGCCTTTTTTTGCCATATTATTTTAAATTATATTTGAGCACCAATTACAGAAGATTCTGCGTTATTAGTTTCAAAATTCTGACAAAAATAGTGATTTTTTTTCTGTAGTTAAAAAACTTTATTCTGCAGACTAAAACACATAGTTTTATTTTGGTCATTCTACTAGGTTCTTCTTAAAATGCTTCATCAATGCTTTTATTTGACACTTGAATTTAGTTTCTTTTATTCTTTTGATAATATTTAACAGCAGGGCTGAGTTTCATGTTTAATTATTATTATTATTACTGAAATGGATAAATTGGGATTTATGGCATGACTGTCCATCTTAATGCCACAGAGTCATAGTCAAAAAATGTCAAATAGCTACAGTGAATGAAGAAACATATATAGATAGTGCTTATGAAAAGCAGTTTTTTGGAACAAAACTTCACCATTTTAATAATAAAATGAAAGCCTAAGGAAATTTAATGGAATATTACTTAGCTTCAATCATACTAGTTACAAAAGAGTATAATTAGTATTATAATAATCTCCAAAACATCTTGAAAATATATCAGTAATATTGCAAAATAACAGCAAAAAAATTGAGTTGTTTGAGATGATATTTATTGTGCTCTTTGATTCAAATTTTAAGTGTTTATTTTGTTCTGTAACAGATCAAAATTAAAATAAAGGAATTTGTAATTACTAATTCAATTAAAATTAACAGTAATGCAAAAATTTATGAGCAGTTAAAATTTATGTATAAAGCTTAAAAAAAAGAGGTATAAAATCAATCTTCTGGGAATCCCCGCATCACAAAATAGTCTTGGTAATTATTAATGGATATAAAAAACAATAATTACTGATCACTTTTAAATATGAAAGTGCCTTTTTTTAAATACCTCATTCTACCTTCCCAGCTGAAAGTATTTGAGTGAATATTCTGCAATCCTTCTATGTTATCCAACATATCATCAAAATCTTTACTGGGAAAAGCATATGTTGAGAACCAATCTGTAGTACTTGATCGGTCCTTTTGTGTTTCAGATAGTCTATTGATACCTGTTGAATTGTTCCATGATTTTTCATCAATTTTTGTGCTCACCTAAAATAGTAATCACATAAAACTTTAAGAATAAAATACATGTAAACTTTTGTAATTCAATACATAATATTTTAATAACATAATGTTATTAAAATGAGCAATTTATCTATTTCAGAAAATATCTAGTTATTTCACAAAATAATGAAATCAGCGTGATACATTCTAGATAGTGAGCCAATGTTTTATAATCTTTTCTCTGAAAGAAAAGTCTCAATACACTACCCTTCCTTCTTTCAGATAAAGTGAATGCGCATAATCATAATAAATATAATACAAATAAATAAATTAACAATTTCATAATTAATTAATTCAATAAGTTACACTGAAATAATTTGCAACATTCAATATTAGCCAATGATAAACTGATATAAAAAAGTACTTGCAAACAATCAAATGATCTCCTTCACATTATATTTATTAAAGATTCAATGCATGTAAAGTGACTCGTGAACAAAATCTTTAAACTAAGAGGTTTAAAAAAATGAATCATCAAGCATTAAATACTTTGATATAATTGATTCAAAAAAAGTAAATCTTGCTTGAAAGTTAATCTATCAAATAATTATTTAAAACAACTAAAGAACAAATGTACTTTGTTTGCTTGTTTATTTTGTTTTCATGAAATACTTAAGTAATTTATGGAATGACATTTTATATTTTAATGTTAGCTAAAGAAGGAATTTCAGGTTTTTGAGCATAGGATTTACAAAAAGTTTCCCAAATTAAATCATACATTAAATACTATTTTGTCTATTTTCCTAACAATTATTGATAGAAACTTTTCATATCCTTTGTTTCTCCATGGTTCAAAACGCATGACAAGATTTGGTATTTTGTAATCACTGTTCCTCTACAGCAATATAAATAAGGAATTTTAAATAGAAACAACTCTTAGCTCGATTCTGTTGACTGTTTGAGTATTTCTATCACTCAAAGATAGAAATACTCAAACAGTCAATTATGGACAAACCAAATGATTTTACAGTGCTAATGAAAACATTTGGTCAAGCCTATTATCTTCTGTACCAATGGGCATTCTACATCCCAATTATGGAACAAAAATTCTTAATTACATCAGTTTATAAATTCCTCCAATATTGATATCCACAGATTTTGACAATACACCACAACTAATCGCTCTTTACATACCATGAGTACAGGTTTGAAACTCTACTAACTGAAATCATATGGCAATATGAGCAAACAATATTTCATTCATAATATTACTTTTGGAGACATTTGCAAAGTTAATCATGAATTAACTTTGCTAATAATTAAGTTGATTATTGTTTAAATATATGAAAGCAAATGACACACCCCTAGACATAGATAGATATAGTTTAAAAATACTTTTAAAATGTTTAGAAAATGAAAAACTTAATGAATATTATATATATATAAATATATATATATATATATATATATATATATATATGTGTGTGTGTGTAGTTAATATTTGCAAATTTCAAAAAAGTTTTGTGAGCACTTTTTAAGCAAATAATTCTCTTACCTCATTGATTTTCAAATTCACTGTTGATAAACCTGCACCCAAAGAAGACCTAAAATAAATTAGGGAAAAATAAATATATAACTCGTTTACATCACAGTCCTTTAAATCTTCAAAAAATTTTGGTATTTAATCTTTAATGACACAGCAACAATTTTAAATTAGTCCTTGTAGTGAAATATATATGTATAAAATGTTAAAAAGACCAAAACCATTCAATCGAACAAATATGATGACTCAATAATAAGTTTTGTTTTTATAAGAATTTGTAAATAATTATTGGTAGTATATATAAAAATGAGATGTCCTATGTTTCAATTGTTAGCATATTGAAATTAGAAGAATATTTCCTGAATAATTATAATAATGTTGGTTATTTTAACCAACATGCTTGAAAATTACCCACAAGTGAAGAAAAATGAATTCATAAACATTCCAAAAACTACATAACTTGTTCTGCTTATTTTCCAATAGTTTAAGTTAAAATACAGATAAATAAAAACATTGAGCTAAATTTCAACTACAATAGCTTTTTATTTATAAAATGCTATGATATTATTTTAAAGAAAAAAAAAAAGATTACTGACCATCAAACCACAAAAATACATTTTCATAAAATGGTTCTCACAAGTCAACTCCCTACACTTTTCCAAAAGGTTTGTAAGTTTTTATACCATCTTAAAATGCAAAATAAAAATATTTTACTTGAATTCTATAAGATTTTTTTTTCTTTAAATCTGACGAATCTTTTTAAGACATTCAGAGCTGTTAATTAAAAATACTGTAAAAGGAAACGAAAAATTTAGAAATTTTTTAATAAAAGTTAATAGAATGGTGGAAAAAACCACGATCAGTGATTACTTCAGAGTACATTTTTTATTTACCAGCGGGTGACCGAGCTCCGCTCGGAGAAAACAGGTATCGAAGCTAACTCGAAGATTTAAATTTTCAATTGTGATTTATCAAAACAATACATGCCATAAGAAAATTTGTGAAACCATTGGTGAAAAGATAACCGGTTAAAGTGCACCATTGTAAACTATTCTAAACAGAGTTAGAGTTTGGAAAGGGAACTATTCTATACAAAGGTAAAGTAAAGGTTTAGATTGAAGTGTATTGAAGTTCAATATTTTTGACAAATTTATTTAGAAAAACCAAACATATATACATACATAAGAAACATATTATAAACCTATAACAGCTTAAACATAAAACTTTATTAGTTCGCCATATTGGCTATAGATGGCAGCACGTTACCGCTTGAAAATTTAAGTAGCCATTATGGCGAACTAATAAAGTTTGAAAATATCCTATCTGTAACTCCGAACTGCTCGACCGTAGCGCTTCAAAACCGGCGTCAATCGATTCCTCGTGGCCAAAAACCCCAGACCCCCAAGTTGACCGGAGTTTATTAATTCTGGGGCGATTTTCGACTTGGCAACCATTCCTCGTATTATAGTATTAGATTTATAATATAAATGTTTCATTTCTTTTACATTAATTAAATTTTTTATGTATATCCAATCCATATTATCAAATATCCCTCAAGAGCATTTGATTCAATGCAATTTACCGAAGTTTTTGTTAATGTGCAAATTTTCTGCAATTTTTAAAGTTACTAAACACAGTTGAAAATACAAAAGAATATAATTCCAAGAATACTGAAATATTATGAATAGATGCATATTTGCTATAATTAAAAGGAACCAATGCTGAATCAAAATGGACTCTCAATCTAACTCAAATAACAAAATATATTAAATCTGTAATCAAATCAAATCATCAGTATATATTTTATTGCATCATGAAGTGTCTAAAATTACATTTTATCAAAAGAAAAACGAACTACCTATTTTTACAAAAGCTTAATTAAACTATTAATTCACATATATGAATTAAAACATGGATAATGATTGTGTCGATAACTCAATCCTTGCAACTGGGTTGAATATCACAACATTCCAGCTAAAGGAAAATTCCAGAGCTCTCAAATACACATGTATATTGTACAAGGTATTTACAGAAGTAAGCAATGTACAAGAAAGAGTATGAAATATATACAAATGAAAATGAATACACATAGTGCCACCTATTTCTTCGATACTTTAATTTATAACAGGTGTAAAAAGATAAAAAGATTCATGCGATACTTGAAAGAAAAAAAATTCTTAAACCTATTTTTATGTGTAAAAATTGAAATATATATAAAATTCAACTAAGAAACATACAAATTATTAAAGTACCAGATAGTATTAATTCATCACATTTCAGAAAAGAAAGTGGACTGAGCATGTAAAATCAGAATAGATAATAATGACCATTAAAAAGAAATTAAAACCACCAAGAAACTACTTTTTATTATTAAGTGTAAAGAGCTAGAATTTAGATGATGTAATCAGCTGGATAAAGATCTGAAAATCTTTATCCAGCTGAAAACGTACAACAAACAAAAAATTAAAACATAGGAAAAAATTCAGAGGAATGCCGTGATCTACCCGAGGCTATAGTGCTATTGCAAAAGAAGACAAAAAAAAAACTGCACCAGTGACTTGGATAATGATTGATATTACTTGAATTTATATAGTTTAAAACTACTTTAAATTTATTTTTTCTGCATGTTTTACTTCTACTATTTTCATCACAAAGAGATGAGAATTCATATTGCATGAATTGAGTTTTTGACATCTATACTTATAATAAAGCTCAATGTGTGTGTGTGTGCGTGTGTGCGTGTGTGTGTTGGCGCTCTACAGGTCAGACCGTTGGACCTATAGCTACCAAATTTGGTACATGTATACCTTGGAGGTTGGGAATGTGCACCTCGGAACCCTTTTTTCGAATTTGTAATTAGAGTTTGAATTAATTAAAATTTAAGCGAAATTTCGACGTTTTTCCGCTATAACTTCCGAAAATATTATCGGACAAATATGACATTTCATCAATTTAAAGATTAAAAAATTAGCTTTCTAATGGTATCAGTGTTTTAATGTATAACTTAAGCCTTTATTTTTAAAGAAATATTTTGACCATGTTTTTATGACGGAAGTTCAAATAATAAAAAAAACTATCATCGTAAATCAAGTCTAAAGAAATGATACTTTTAGCATGTGACTGGATAAAATAAAAGAAACATAAAATGTGATATTTTCTAAAAAAATAAATGCAACGCAAAGGTTTCTATAATCGTTTGCAATATCTAAATCATTTATTCAACAAATCTACTTTATTTATGGTAAACCTGATTGAATTTAGACAGGATATGCACTGAAACCCCGACTTAATGGCATATTTCTATAATTGTTTGCAATATCTGTATCATTAATTCAATAATTTTTTTTCCATTATAAAATGTGATAGTTTCTAAAAAAATGTATGCAAAGCCAAGGTTTCTATAATCGTTTGCAACATCTAAATCATTTATTAATTTATTTTTTTTCCTTTTTCGCTTTCTTTAAAAAACATATTAAATATTTTGGCAGCATCAAGGAATAAAACACTTTTAATTTCAGGCCAATCAATGCTCGGAATTACTTCAAGGCTAATGAATATGTTACTTAATTGAAAAGTTTAGAATGCATTACTCATGGCGAACCAGCTGGTCACCAAAGGCGGCTAGTATAGTAATAATCAGAAAAATTTCTTAACTAAAAAAATTGATAAAAAGACAGAGGAGTAAATGATTTAGATATTTGAAGCTGAGCATGATGAAGGAAAAAGGTTAATTAAGCAAGTCAGTTGTGAAATCTTGAAGCTATTAGTCATGAAAATAATAATGTCATTTAAACTTGAAGGAATTTAATAAAAATACGATTTATTAATGTAATCCCTTCACTCAGTAAACAGTCTCAATTTCCATAAATTGCAAGTAAATACTTTTAAAATCAATAAGAAATATTCAACAATTTCAGAGTATCATATAAGATTCAGTACCATGAGTAGCAAAACTATCAATATTTAAATGTTTCAAAATCTATTTTCCTTTGATCTGGCATCACTTATAGAGATATGTTGAGATAGATTATACATACAATTACTTTTTTTTTTTTTCAAAAATTAATTATACAATTCTAATGTTTTTACCTAAAATGAGATAAGTCCTTTTCAAACAAAATCCTTGAATTTTCAAAACAGCTTGATAAACAAAATTCATCAACATGTGTTACAGCACTTGAACTAAATGCAGGATGTAATGTCTGTTCTGAGCAACATGAAAGCAACTTGTTCTCAAACATGTTGCAGGTGAGTTGTCGCTGAAAAATAAAAATAACATTTTAAAAAAAAACTATGCAAGATGCTTTCAATTAAAACAAAAATATTTCAATAATATGCACTCTTTTTAACAAAGAAAGAATAAATGGATTATGAGAAAAAACTATTTTATTAAATTAAAGAAACTTCTTTTTTTCTTTTTTTTTTTCTTTTTTTGAAATGTGAAAACTATTATGAATTATTATCATTAAATAATTTTAGTTAAGTAAAGTTAAAACTTAGAATCATTTATTCAGCTTTAGTAAACATTTG
Source organism: Argiope trifasciata (assembly GCA_026543055.1). Lineage (NCBI taxonomy): Eukaryota > Metazoa > Arthropoda > Arachnida > Araneae > Araneidae > Argiope > Argiope trifasciata. Next base: position 494,092 of record JAPMOQ010001638.1, read on the forward strand.
GTTCAAAATAATTTGCAAGAAAATTGTAGGAAAATTACATACATTTTACTGTCATTATATAACAAAATTGGACTTATTAACCCTCCAAAACGGGAGGGTTAATCCCCTCCGAAACGGGCGTAACCGTGTTTTTTCGTTCTGTTCAGTTGTTTCCAAGACGGGCGCAAACGGTTTTTTCCTACTTTCAATTGAAGCGTCGAAAAGGGCGAAGACGTGTTTTTTTCTTCCGTGCCGTCCCCCTCTGTTAATGACCTTTTTGGCAGTGATAGATTACTTTACGATACTACTAGGGGGAAGAGCCCCCTAAAACCATTTAGCGCTCATAAAAGAATTTCTTATCGTTAAATGGTTAAGTGGGGAAGTATTCCAAGTGGTTTTCGGAAACTTATGAGAAAAAAAATCTTCTCACTAAATTTTACTTACCAAAATAATAACTTAAGAATTCATTCCTTAATAAAGCAAAATATTTCTAAATAGATTTTCTCTTAAAATGTTGCTATTAAACAATTTTAAAATGCGTCTAAAGCCTTCAAAAGAATAAAAATAAAAGGAATTTATTTTATATATTTATTTAACTATTTTGCCTCAAAATTCATGACATGATTACATTGACAGATTTTCAGTTAAGAAATCAAGACTGTTTGTTAAAATTTGATTTTTGACATAAAAATATTTCAATTTTCTTTTTCATTTTTTTAAAAATACGGCATAAAGACTTGCAAGGAATTTCATTTTTTAATTTAATTATTTGTATTTAATTAAATTTATTTTTTTTGTGTTTTATTTAATTTAATTCACTGTAATGTAAATTTATATTATAACTTCCGAATCAAAAATTGTAATATATTTATAATAGCAATTCTGTTAAATTCGTTTTTTGCAAGTCGCGAGAAGCTAAAATCACAATTATTAATTAGAAAACTGCTAGAAAACAAACTAAACAAAAAATTAACATAAACAGTTGGTCTTGGATTTATAAAATTTGGTACATACATACTTCCTGACCAATAGATAATCAATAATTAGAATCTTTTTCGAAATTACTAATTTCTTATTTATTAAATATTAATTTAAATTTTATCGAGCAGAAAAGCTTATTGGCAATTGTTGTGTCACATTAAAATTCAAAAGATTAGCTTTCCAAAGACAAAATTTCGTTTTCAGGACAATTTTTATTCAGGTTTTATAAACAATTAGAATTTTAGAAATAATTTGTAACATTTCCTTTTTATAGAAATGAAATTGAAATCAATTTTGTTACTTTACTGTAACAGCCCGTCATTACTTTCTTAACGTTGAGAAAAAATATCTGCTTTTTTTAACAGTAACTTCAGTTAAAATTTTTAAGAACTTTTTAATGGCTTATTTAAATAATACGATGTGCGAATCTTTCACATGATATGCCATAATTGATAAAATCAAGAGTAACGACATCATTAAGACTTTGATAATGAATGAAAGAATGCTTTAATGAGCACTTTAAAATATTTAGGAAACTATTTTATAAATGTGACCTATGACATACTTTATATACATTGCAACTAATCCCAATTCATAATAATAATTCTCTAAGACTATTTTAAAATGTTTCTATAATTTCAAATGATATCATACTAATAGTTTCAAAATATTTGCAAAGATTAAATTTTGAAAAGAAAAAAAAAAATCTTACGTTTTAGTGACTCATTCTAGAGTATCATGAAGAAATAGGAATCGTCAGCGCAATGATTATAATCAAATGAACATTAGCTTGGGAATAGAAATAAAATGCTCAATGCAAATTAAATTTTCACTACTTTATTAAATTTAATTTTGGATTCATACCCGATTCTGTTCGTGATTAATGTACCGTATTCTATACATTAATCACTGTATTGTTTCTGCATTCAGTACGTTATTAATAAATCACCGAAATAAGCTGTACATTTTTGAACAATATATAAATTAAACAAATATTATTTAAATATAAAAATTTAGTCTCAAAAAGGCACTTCAATTTCTTCAAGATCAGATTCTTTGAATAAGAAAAAATTAAAAAATTTGTTTGAAGAATTAACCCAAAAATTTTAGTTGAATATTAGTAAAATTAATTTTGAAAGTGGCTTAGTTGCTACAAACATGCTCTTATTATCATCCCCAATAGTCTTAATTTCGGTTTATATTCTGTTTTGCCTTGATATCATTTAGGATTATGACAAGTACGAAATCACTTAATTTGGAACATTCGATTCATACACTTGCACATTCTGTCATTCAGAACTTTTAAAATAATGTGCCTACCTGTTAACTCTTATATTTTCAAAGATAGATTCTAAGACATATTGTACTGAAGCACTGAAAAGTGTTTTCTTGCCAAAAGTGATATTTCATTTTAAAACAAAACTGTATTAAAACTGACAAATAACTGTTTATTCAAAACAAGTAGAAATATATTAAGTAATTTTTTTAAAAAATCACAATTTATTATTTTTACAAAGACATTTTGATTTCATACAAATATTTAGATAACTAAGGCTATAAGACCTTTACATATAAAATAAATCACGAATACTACTGTTAGTGAATTGCAATTAATATCGCTTCATTTCTCACTAAAAACTGATTTCATCAGTTGGAAATTTTCAAAAATAATTAGTGAAAAATTTCTTCTCTTTCCTTTCAAACTCTTTTGAAAATTGTCTTACAATTTTGAGTTAGAAACAAAAATATCCTATTAATATTAAATGCAAGAACACCTTAAGTGATATTTTCCGACATTTATATAAATTCCAAAAGCTTTAAAATGCAGCTTTGAAAAGACTGTCAAAGAATTATCGAAGCATATGCTTCTCTATGAAAGAGCAACGACATTAATTGGTGTGATGTTATAATTAAGATGTAAATTTTTCAGTGAAAAAGATATCTTAAATTACATCTCTAAAAAATAAATGATAGGAAATACAAATTTTGAAAATTATATGCGCTCGGAAAAAAGAATATTTATTTACATTAAATATTGCTTATATTACATGCAGAAAAAGTGTAAATATGTAGCATGACTTTAGTACATTTATGTTTCTAAATGCTTTTCTTCTTATATATATATATATATATATATATAAGAAAAAGACAATTAATAGCACAGTCCCTTTTCTAAAAATGTTGGAATAAATACAGATGAGATA